>VUJU01004162.1:0-20461 GCA_009835225.1 Aphis craccivora
AGCTAAGAGTTGAAAATTTAATACAAGATTTTCCTTAAGTTTAGCTAATAATAATTATAAAAAAACTTAAATTTTGATGTGTTCAGACCATTAAAACATAAACCACCTTTTTCATCAACCACTGAAAATTATATCCTAGGCTGACAAATCATCTTCGTTCAGAATCGTTTTTCGTATACAATGATAAGTATCATTGGTTTCAAATTTTACCCTCCTATAATGTATAATAGTGATCCACATGGCACCTAATGTACAACAGAGCGGTACCCACTTTTTTTTTAACTTGAATTTTCTTTTTATCTTTCCCTTTTTTTTTATATAGTATTGGTGATTTTTATTGTTAACCTTCCATAAGTATGATGTATGAACTATCAAAAATCACCTTCAAAGTTTAAGATCAAAGTATTTTTTCTAAGATTCAATGTACACGCATACACTAAAAAAAAAAAACATATACATCACCGTAAAATCAGCAAGTTCATTTCATAACAATTACAAAGTTAGTATAGAGTTGTCCAACTTATAAAGAACTCAAAGAAATTCAAAAATTTAAAGTCCTAAACATTTTGTAGGTAGTTATTCAAAAATAACTAATGCGACACCAATTTATTAGCATCACACATTTTAAGCTCATTATCAGTATTCTAACCAAACGACCAAATATTACTAAAACCAGTTAACACAATAAATATTAATTCATACTCAATGAAAACAATGACGATGATAACTACAACAATGTATATAACAATTTATTATATATGAAACTAAACTATAGCTTATTGGTACTTCAATAACTCATTTTAACAAGCTAATTATATTAGATACCTACACTAATCGTGTTACATAATGTCAACTCTCTTTTTCTCCTTGCTTATATATAAGTACCTAGTTCACATTTAAACCTTCGCAATGTATTATTATAATTTTATTATAATTATACACATGTTTATTATTTTTAAAACAAAAGATACTTTTTTTAAAAAATAAAGACTAAAAATAAACAGCGCTAATACATTTAAAAAATATAAATTCTTATACAATAATAAAAATATGTAATTTTAACAATAATATTTATTATTGTTGAATCGAGTGTTAAATACACAGCATGGTTATTTAAAGTAGTATCATATAATATCATTTTAAATATTAAAATATATCACCTGATATTTGGTTAATTTAAAACTTAAAACAAAAAAATGTTTATAGTTAGGTAAAAGTTATAATAATATTAAAATTCGTCTTTTATATTTAAATCGATTGGTGGTATCGATTTATTCAAAAGCGATACTAAAGGTAGTCCACTCCAAAATGTATACTCCTTCTCTAATGGATTTTTTATAATTTTTGGTTGGACTGAATCTATGTGAAGTAAAAGTGATTCTCTGATAGAAGTAAATTCAGGCCAAATTTTTCCATTGTCCGTTCCGTCAATAGTAGGTATTCTAGAACAAATAATTTTGCCATAGTGTGTTTTTTTTAATTATAGTACCTTCACATGTTCACAACAATAGATAATAAGTGTAGCTTATTTTATCTTATTCAAAAATTGAACTAGTTGATGATTATTAAGTAATTTATATTTATATTTTATACAGTAAACGTTGTTTTATTTATTTTTAAACTGGCTTTTAAATATGATAAAAATAAATAAATATTATACTCACTTAGATGATGCAAACTTGACCCAAATATTAACCATGAGTTTTGACATTTCTATTTCATTTTCATTTAATCCTTTAGGATTCAATTCCTTCATTGAAAATAAGCTAATCAATTCATCAGCGTGGCTTACTCCAAGAGGCTTTTTACAATCACCATATAGTTGGTTGAATGAAAACTCATTATTTTTATAATCAAATAAATAAAAATAGACTGGTGAAGATAATTTAATGCTCATGTCCATGGCACACGTAATAAAAATGCCTTCTCCAAGCATCTATATAATTAATTACTTTAAAACATATTGCAATGTTTGAAAAATTGATTTATTTATAATGTTATATAATATAATATAATACTTTGACTGTATCCAAATGCGAGTCGTTCTCTATTTTTCCTGATGGAAAATATCTTTCTATGATCCGATTACTAATTTCGTCCAAATGTTTAGGCATTGACACATGTTTGTACATTAATAAAATAGGTAACAGACGATTAAAATCGGTAGACAGTTCCGGATATTGAAGAGAAGTTTCGTTGAATAAATCTGAAAATATAAATTATAAATTTAGGGATAAATTGGCATACCTATAAATCAGAAACTTAACCAATTGACTTATGTATACTTTTCAGATGAGACGGATTTCAAGTGGGCCACTTAATTTATAATTTATGACTAACAGTTTAATTTTCTAAAATCACATTTTATAGAAATTTTATAAATTATTAAATTGATCTATTTAAAGAGTATAGTATAAGATTTAAAATGATGCAAATCCAAAATAAACATTTGCGTATAAGTAACTTTTTATATTTCCTTAAACTCGGGTGAATAATAGGGCGAATGTAAGTTCCTGCACGAGACCTAGCAGGTAAACAAGATATATATGTTAGTTCCTACATGATAAAATAAGGTATACATTACTTACACGAGACCTAGCAGGTAAACAAGATACAAATATTAATTCCTACACGATAAAATAAGGTACATTATGTAAGTTCCAACACAGTAAAAAGCAGATACATGTGTAAGTTCCTACACAGTAAAAAAAAGGTATACACGTATAAGTTCATACACTAAGGGGGTATTATAAGTTATCAATCTAATATCGGTTATATCATATTATAATACTGTCATACATTTTAACCCTTTATTCTATATAATAAATAATTCTTTTTAATATTTAGTAATTTACCTAATAAATAATATCAATTTAATAATTTAAAAAATAATAATTCATCATTTATTGTAAAAAAAAAAATATAATATCGTTTTTTAAGTAAAATCATAAAATAACCATAATGATTTGTTAGGTATTATGTTGAAATGTTTTATTATGAAATCAAAAGTTTCAAACTACCTATATTATGACTTATAAGTGTTTACTGTGACATACGTTATTATGTAAGAGCAAGCGTGAAATATAATTTTATTGGAAGTATATTAATTAGTACTGAAGAACACTTTTTTTACTTAACAATAAAAAAAAAATTTTAAAGAGTTGGCTGCTTAAATTAATATTTCATAAGCCGAAAAATTATACCGATCTATTTTTTTAATTCGACTTATTATTTTCTAACATTATTTGAATTTCAAAATGCTTTTAGCCTGGAACTAAGACGTAAGTACAATACGAAATTAAAAAGTGTGAAGAAGTAGGTAGTAATAACCAAATTATGAATATTTTAATATTTAAATTGTAGATAACCATTATAGCGTAAATAGTATATCTAGATGAAATATAGTAGCTAGATTATTTACAGGTGATAATAATATAATTTCATATTTTTAATTTTATAATATAATATTTAAAACTAGAAGCTATCTTCAAAGTTAAAGATTAAAGCAAATGTTCTACTTTAAGACTACTATAATGTGTATTATAAATTTCAAGTACCTATATACAATTTATTCATTTTTTGATTACACCAGTAAGACAAAATCGATTTTTTAGTTAACTATTATAGACGGAAACAATTTTTTTCAAAAATATTGTTTATTAATGATTTAAAATTGTTTAAATGAGATATTTTCAAAAATTCTAATAGTCAACGAAGTATGATGAATGCCTTACGTTGAATATCTTATATTAAAAAAAACTTGTTCACTATATTCAAGGCCTCATAAATCTTATTTCATCCACCAACAAGAGAAAACCAGTTTCTGAACTCAAACTTGCTAACAGTTATAATGCGCAATAACGTTACCTATGAAATAAACCTAATATAATAAAATATACCTATTCTAGTTTTATACTATTAGGTATATTAGGTATGTCTATTGTTTAAGGGATAAAAATTAAAATTAAAGCACTATATAAGCTAATAAACGATTATCATTTATTTTAGAATATATTATCTTCATTAATGAAAATATTACTAGGTACTATATAGTTAACATAATAAAGATAAACATAATAAGTCAACTATAATAAAGTAATCCTACTTACTTGAAACAAATACACCACCTTCGCCCGAATTCAAACCAATAATAGTCGGTACAAAAGATTCCTGTTTAAAGTCAATAAATGGATGGTTACATAGGAACGATTCTTGATTTGAATCGCATGATTCAACTACAGGCGGAAATATTATGCATGGGTGAATAACCCACTCCTGAAACATAAAACATTTTAATTATATGTAACATAATAAACAACCAATATAGTTTGTTGCACAATTAACTATTACGTTCAGACAACAAATTAATTTTTATATTAAATTATAAAAATTTTTTTATTGTAATCGGTATCACACTTGATAGTAGAACAATAATTAAATACAATAATATATGTACATAGTAATGATTGGAGAGACAGGAAAGCACACAAGCCACAGAAATATAATACTCACCACAAATTTATTATGAAGTTCGACAATGTAATTAGCTGGAAGCTGTTTTAAACAGTTTAATATTTCTTCAGAAGTATTGAAATGGCATCCGGCAATAACAGCAAGTGCTTCGGTACGCTTACGAATTAACCCAGGTGGAGCAACAGCCCAACGACACAAAGGTGTACCACTCTGGAGTATGGCTTTATGGAACAGACCTTTACTTAATGGAGATAATAAATGATATCCTGTACTGGCACCACCCGCGCTTTCACCGAATATTGTCACCTGGCCAGGATCGCCGCCAAATTTAGCAATATTTTCCTGGACCCAACGTAATGCTAAGACTTGATCTTTTAATCCATAGTTACCTGGTATCACGTCGTCTTCGGTGCTTATAAATCCTTAGTAAAAATAAATTATTAGCATGAAATATTAATATCAAAACAATGTATAGTAAGACGTAAACAAATCTAACCAAATAATCCAAGTCTATAGTTTATAGATACCAAAACAACATCTTTGTCCATGAAATATTCAGCTCCAAATATGTTAGACCCACTATGGCCAGCAAGAAATCCTCCACCGTGTATCCAAAACATAACCGGAAGTTTTCCATTTATATTTGGTGTGTAAACATTTAAATATAAACAGTCTTCCTCGCCAAGTATTAAGTGGCTAATTGACGGAAAGAAATGATTAGTTTGTATACACATATTTGATTCTTTCGTGGCATCTAAAATACCATCCCACGAATCTACTGTTTCTGGAGGCTACAATAAATTACAATATTTACAATATATTATTACAATATTTCATTGTATCTCACACAATGTTTCAATAAAATTTACCTTAAATCTAAGTTCATTAATTGGTGGTTTTGCATATGGTATGGAAGTAAATGAATAAAAATCTCGGCCATCTCTCGATTTTAAAGTTTGTCCTCTTATTGCACCGTTTGTAATTCTTACTACTGGATTACAAATTACAGCACTCAAAAATAATATGCAAGTAATAGAAACCGCCCACATTTTCAAACTAAACATACAAGATTTTTTTTAATAAATATATACTTATATATGAATTGATTTTCCAAGCATGCTCACTTTTATTTTCTATATTATTAAAGTGTACCTATATTATGTATTCAGTTATTCTACATAAAATATGAAATGCTTTTAAGCGCTATAAACTAGTATATTTTAACAAAAAAAAATATAATAATATAAGGAGGAGAATAGGGTAATTTATGATTAAGAAAACCTAAAATAGCATTAATGATAAACTATCGTAGAGGTAATAAATGTATAAAACTATTTAATCAATAACTACCTTCAGATATTAAACTAATTGACAACAATTATAAATTTAAGTTACTTATAAAAAATATAGACAGGCGATCGTTCTCATTATCGATTTCTTTAAATATTTTACTATTATCATTAGATATTTATTGGTTTTTTACTATTATTATTATTATTATTTTACATGATTAAGAGTATAAGTATATGTCTTATTTTAATAGACTCTTTAGTCCCACCACAAGGTATTTGCTTACAGGAGTAGATATCAGCATACATCTTGAAAATATAATCTTTATGTGTTAATGTGATATTGTGATGTTATAAGTTGAAAAAAAAGTATAAATATTGTATAAACCCTGAGTACCATTAAAATATAAATTATTGCAATTAAAAATTAACTATTCGACGTATAGTATAAACAAAAAGTAAATTAAATCACATCAATAATCTTAAGTAAGAAGAATTTAAATTATTTTTTTTTAATATTATAATTACCTAATTTAAAATTTTGTAGGAATCGGTGTTAAAAGAATTGTGTGAAAATGTATAAATAATACATAATTATATATAGTCACTCAGTCACATGCACACATTCACACAGAATATTGATACAAAAGACGAAGGAAAATGGTTTCGTTGCTGTCACGACCCCAACTAACCACATTCTGAAAGCATTCTTGTATTTAAAAGTAAAATAACAAAAACTGGGGAGTTTAGAGCAGGTGCCAACAAATTATTGAGCCTTAGGCACTTCAGGTGTGTTCACAAAACCAAAGCAAAACTGATTTAATCCCTAAGTAAAACTAAAATAAATATATGATATAATATTATTATATTTTATTTTATCTTTCAATTTTTATTTTAAAAAATATATAAAATATCGACCACTTAAATCAATTTAAATTTTATTTCGTGTTTCTATATTATACATACGTAAATATAGTAAATAAGTTTTAGTATTTAACCTGTCGATACACACATTTTGATAAGAAAATTAAAATAATTCTTTCTTTTGAATGAATTATATATACTGTTACGTATTACGTATATACCTAAGTATTAATAATAACTATTACAGTTGTTTATGTTGTGTTATCTAATGTAACAAATTTAAATTTAAAATATAAATGTCAGTAATGTCACAATTATGCAGTTCTAACATTATTAACAGAGAAAAAACTGAACAATAATAATAATAATAAACTCATATAGCTATTACACAAGTTTACAAAAATAAACTTACAATTTTATCAATTAAACATTTATTTCATCAAACTTAATACAACACAATTACACAAAGGTGATAGATATAGATAAATGTATAACTTCAATTATTTACAACCAAAATAGTTTAATTTACAAATTATTAAATAAAAATATTATTGTTGTTTAGTTATTAACTTTTAATGGCTTTATTTTAATTTGCCTAAATTTTCAAGTTTTTAAAAGCGATTCGTATAAAAAAAAAATGTAACATTGATATTAATCAAGTACTATTACATGTAAAAATATAATTGCTCTTAGATAACAATTTCAAAAGTAAAAATTAAATTGAAAACAATTAGAAAATTAGTAAATCATAAGCAAACTACTTACTGTTATCGAGTTGTAATTCGTTTAGTTGCCGCTTTCGTACTGAATGGCAATGGCATTGGTACTATAAAGTGCTTAGAACAATTTATACATACCTGCATCACTTGTCGACGACGGCCAATGGTTGTCTGATTAAAAAAGAAACTCGGTCTTACCCGCCCCATATCTAAATTAAAATAGTTAATAAAAATCTTCTTTGATAATATTTACATTACCGCATACCTCCATTTTTCAATCCGTTAAATCATTCCTTTTGCTTTTACATTCTAAGAGGAGCAATGAATATACTTTTCAATTGAATTTCTGTCTAAGTCTTTTTTATAATCATTTCAACGATAATTTAAGCTAAAATATACACCCAAGGAATTATACAATGTATTATATTGTTAGATTAGATTAACACAAACTCTTCACCACACCACTCACATACGAAAATAAAAATATAATTACAATCGTATGTAATAATTTTTTTAATATAATTTAACTATTTTTGTAGTCATCGAACACTACCCGCCGCATGAATTACTTCCTAGAATCGGCTTTGTTTAGTTTTGTCAACTTTTTTACTTTACTTAATAGGTACCGTTAATATTTTTCTAAGTTAAACAAACATTAAAATTGATCATCAATAAAAATTAGAATTGAGGCTTATAAATTACAATTTATTAACTTAGTATTAAGTCTATAATACTACAGTGAATTGAAAAATAATAAATATGTAGGCTGGGAAATGTATTCTATATAATGCTTAATGCTACATAAATAAATTTAAGTAGGAAGATCCTGTTAATTCTAATAAATATAATATATTAATAACTGTACAAATTTCATGCCTGTTATAATGGATTATAATTTATAACCTAAGGGGAAGTGTCCTAACACCAACATTGTTATGTACTCTGTACTTGTAAACACATGTTTACAATTATATTACAATTGGCATGAGTTTCAGGTGAACTACTAAAAATAGAATTTAGTTCTAATACAGTGTTTCCCAATGTTTTTAACACTAAGGAATACTTGAAGAACTTTCGATAGGTCGAGACCTACGTTTCGAGAAACATCTCATTTTACATATTTTATTTGAACATTTATATAATAATAGATAATTTTATTGTTATAATTTATTATGTAATACACTAATACGATAGTGTAAATACTTTAAACTATACTTAAAGTATTTTAAAATTTTAAAATATTAAATATTATCATTTATATTGGTAAATGTAACGACCTTATGATTCTACAACACTTTTTTATCCCTTTTTTTTATTAGGTTAAAACTCGATCTATTGACCTACAATCTTTTACTAATATATTATACAATAATATGATATACATATTGCCATGCCATACCTATTAACTGTTGTCATAATATAAGTATATTGATGTAATATTCAGTTTAATAGCTGTCAGTAAATATTTTTCCTACTTAATTTAAATTTAAAAAACATTTCGTGATATTTATATAGGTACATTAAGTTTATGTAACATTAAAATATATAAATTATATAAATATAAATTATGATAGGTCTTTAATATGTTTACAATATTATTGAATTTTTTAAGCCTGCAAGTTAAATAAACATAAAATTAATTAGAAATAATTTATTTATACTAATTTAAACTTAAGTACTACACCTTTTAGAGATCATGAACTGTATTAACAATATCAATTAAATATTGAAAAAATCAACAATAGCTAATATAATAGGTAGTCACGGACTAAGATATATCTTAATCCGTGATTATATAGAGTAATAAGTAATAACAATTGTACGTTAACAATTAACAATACAAGTAATAATATTTTATACCATCATTGAATTTGGTATTTATTTCTCATATAATTTAAGTGTTATAATTTTATTACTATTATCTAATATTTTATTTACATAAGCTGCATATAGCTAAGTATAATCCGTCCAGTTCATCTAGATATTTGGCAACCGTTGTAATTTTTTAAAAAAAAACAATAGTCCAAAAACTATACCTATTATATTGAAAAAATATCATAATCCTAATTTCCATTTTAATCCGAAAACTTTATTTTTTCAATATAACATAGTTTTCGGACCACTGTTTTATACTCTATGAGTATTGAGTAGAATGAGTATGATCATAATTATATAATTATTGTTTATTTCAATATTGCATGAGTTGTTTTAATTTTACTTTTACCATACAATAATTAACCTTCAATCGTTCAAAACACTCGGTAATCGGTATACCTAATTCGAAGTACAAATACTCGTGTAATTATCCAAATGCAAATCACTTTTTAAAATATATTTATAGGAGCACTCTATAATTCGAAATAAAATGCACCAACACTCAACAATTCATTCTGCTAAATTCTCACATTCTTATCAGTTACCAACTAACTTCCGTTACCTACACCCAATGTTTCATTCTGTTTAGAATCAATAATAATAAATAATATTTAACAAAACTAAATATTTATTAAATATAATTTAAAAGATTGTAAATTTTGTATTAAATATTTAAATGAAAATTTAAATTTGCTAATTAAGTATAATATATATATTTAACTATATAAGTATAACATACGTTTTTATTTATTGTATACACATGTAATTATACCAACTTATTTAAAATTTATCACTGTTTGTATTATACTATTTATTCAATTTTAGAATCCTCGTCGTTAGAAAAACAATTAAGTTTTCTAGTGTAAATTTACGTTGATTGGGGCAGAATACGGTCTTGCAGCGATCATGGGCGCCCATTGGAGGGGGGCAATATAGAGCACTTTCCCACTCCTGGTCATAAAATAGGTATTATGAACTTGTAATTATAAAAATATGGCATACTTACATTTATATAATATGTGAAAATAACATTAAATCTTTACTATCTTACATTTGAAAATATATTTTTATTTTGACCCCCTCCCACTAGCCACGATAGCGACTTAAGGACTTTTCAAGTCTACAGAAGTTATAAATGCAAATTTTAAAGTTCCTAATTCAGCAGGACTGAACACTGAAATCACGGCAAGATTGCAGTGTATCGCTGCCGTTGCGAACGTTTTAAACGTATATTTTTAAACCGGATTTAACAGCAAAAACGGTGATTTTTTCAATACAAGGGAATATTTAACAAAAATATGCAATAAAATAAAATTATGTTAAAATATGTAAGTAATTTTGAATATGTAAAAATATAGTATCAACATTAGTTTAAAGAATTTTGATAGTCCTAGATATATTTCTATAGAAAAATGTTCGATTACCATCACTCATCACAAATATGTAGGTATATACTATATACATATAATTATATAAATCCGCACCCTATTTATAAATAATAATAAACTTATTAATATGCAATAATACGCCAAGTAAAAATGTAAACCTTGAAACTTCAGATGCTGTGTACAAATTAAAATTTACTTTAAAAATGTAAACAGGAGAATGATGTATATATTTGAAGAATCTATGACTTTCAACTATTATAATATGTAATTTCGCCGAACCTATAACCCAAGATGGGTGACCGTCCCCTTTTTCAGTGGGTGGGGATCCGTAGGTACCCCAAAATACTATTTATATACAAGTTATAAATGTATATAATTATATTTAGCAAGCAGTAAAAAATATGAGTAAACAACTGGCCGACAAATAACATACACAACTTAATATTTGTTTTAGTAAGTTATACATATATATTCATCGCCATGTATGATGCAAAAGTTTATGGGTAACGAAAAATAATTTTAGTTTAGAGCCACAGTAACTCTATTTGTACATGTCGTATTAATTCGTTGATATGCTAATAGACACAATAAATATACAGGTAGACACACAATAAGTGATAAAGCACATGGAAATAAATTACTAAAACATAATATTTTAAGTTTTAACACCAAAAATCAACAATTTGTTTTGGCAAATAACACACTAGCTATTAGTATAAGCAACTGATTTGTAAATAAAATCAACATTTTTTTACCATCTACAAACTATACGAAGTATGTTGTATACTTGTATCTATAGGTACCTATGTTACAAGGTCAAAAATAGGCGCCAACCATAGTATTTAACACTGTGTAACTAGATACTAACTATATTATTAACAAGTGTAATGTGTATGTTGTCATATCCTGTGGTTATAATATTCAAAGAAATTGTTGAATAATATTTTCAGGGTTTTTTAGTTACTCTTCAAATATTACTTGACTAAATTGATCTACTGGACTTTCAAATTTTAAGATATTTATAAAAACCACACACCGAAACGAAGAAAAAAAGTAATATTCAAAGCATAAAAATTCTGATGAAAACTGGCGAGTACTAAAATTAAGTAATAGAAAATATAGATTAAATTACAAAAACCATAACTAGTCTAAATCAAAACAATAATACTCGTATGAATAACGCAATAACGCTTAATAGTATTAATTTGTAAATGCTAAATTTATTGATAAAAGTCATAACTACTCATAAGGTAGAAACAAAATTTAAATATAATTATGGGGACAAATTTTTTGACACCAATACTTTTAGATTCTAAGCAAAGCAATAAATGTAGGTACCTATAGGTACTGATGTTACAATTATTATATAATGTTAATTTCTTATCATGTGTGTTTATCATAACCTTTTGGGACAGTAAAAATTATTCAATTTTAAACTTTGTGAGTGGTTTCTGTTAGCGAATTGGATCTAGTTTGTACTTAAGGGAGTTAAAAATTAAAAATAAACTTCTTAATAATCAGCAAAAAAAATTTAGGAAAACACTAAACCGGTTATCAACAAAACTAATTTATTTTATTTCAAAATTATAAACAAACAACTGTAAGAACTTGAAATTTCTACCAAGTGTTTATATTGTTATCATTTTCTAAACATAATAAAATTTTTAGCTAAATAATATTTTGTATCTTTTTGAGCTATTTATAGGCACTATAATTTTTTTTATAATTAATATTAATAAAGAAATATTCAATGGATAGACATTTTTTAAAATGTAATACTAAACCCCATATAAATTGTTGTTATATCTGTAGAAAAATATTAAAAATACTTTGGCACATTTTTTTTATATGTATTTTAAATTTAAATTTTTATAAAATTTGAAACTAGATTCTTCATAAGTTGTTCATATTGAAACAAAAAAAATCTAAAAGAAATTTATAAACACAATTATTTTTTATAAACAGTTGAAGTTTAAATTTGGACAAAAGTGCATATTTATAAGGAGTTATTATTATTCGTGGGCACCTAAAACTTTTGCATGATATATTGTAAATTTTACTATACATAATTACATTTTCAAAATATGTAGATTACCATTTACCTACCTACTTTTAAGAGTTTACCCATTTATAGGTAGGTACCGAGGTACTCTGAACCTATTTACACTGTTCTATGATAAGGTGGTATTGACTAAAAAGTTAATAATAATAGTATTAATTGGTACTTTAACTGCAACAACAATAAAATGTACTTTATGAAATAGGCTGATAGATCGTCTTCACTTAGAATCATTTCTCATATACAATAATACTTATATCATTAAATTCAAAATTAATACATCCATTACAGTGACCCACTCGGCCATTCAACACTTACTGACTACTGTACAGTATAACAGTACCTATATACAATATACTCGCCTTGTACTGTTTTGATTTAAATACATTTTTGGTTTCCTTGAAAACAAATATATTATTGAAATAAATTTTCAATGTTCTGCTTATTTTAATAATGTTTGGTAATTAAAAAGTATGATATACCATTATCGGCATTATCGCTATAATATACTATAGTTACCTACCGCGAAATTTTATTTTACGAATCAAAATAGATAATATGGAGAATAATATAGACAATGGCTGATTCCCTCGTGATTTTTATTTTTTTTTCAAAAAAAATTCATTACCTATGTTCATAAATGAGTACTTTAATACAGGATATAAACACGGTACCTAGGTGTAAATAGGTAAATACTTGACGAATGACGTCAATAACATTAATAGGTTATTAATTCTCAGCTAGATTAGGCCCAATAACGGTTTGAAAAATACACATTGGATTATATTATTATACTAACTACTTATAAATGTTGCCTAAATGTATATTATGTACAATCATAAGTACTTCTAAGACTTATTGAGTTTATTTATCTACAATTTACAAAAATTCCAACAATACTAATTGAAAGTGAGTAGAGCTAAGTTGATAGCATTATTAGGTACTCTTGACTCAAGATTACATGTGCATAAGATAATAGCGTGAAAAATAATTTTATAAGTGTTCATAAACTAACAAAAATATTTTGTGCATTGCCAGTATCAACTACTACCTACTATAGCTATAGCCTATAACTCTGTCCAGCGAGAGAGCGCACAGATTCTGCGCATCCTACTACACGCACTGCAGTCGAGACCGGTTCCCCTGTGGCAGAGTGACGTCTGAGAATGCGAAGAAAAACAGATTTTGGTTTCTCTCGCTGGATAGAGTAGGGTTGGCTGTAGAGATACAAACTACTGTTTGAGATCCTCCCATTTTCCACTGTAAATCGTTTAACTAGTATTTTTGTGAAAATATTGAATTGTCTTACTATTGTTAAAATTACTTTAAACAATTTATTTCATTAGGTATCAAGGTTTTTAAAAATAACTATCTTTAAGTCTTTTGTTTCATAAGCCTGTCATATTAAGGACGAGCATTCACACACTTATCCATAATAGCATGTATAAAATTCCCATTTGAATGAACCATGTATAAATAATAACCCATTAGTTAAGTAGTAAAAAAAAAACTACCGATAATGATAATAAAAAAAAAAAAAAATTCAAAGGATATCATTGGAAAACAGCTTTCAAGCACTTCAAAATAGTATACACTATAATATCTCCGGATGTACAAATAATTTTGTTCATAACAACCACAGAAATAAATAAAAAAAATTTCAAGGGTTTTTCCAGGACACCTGGCAATCTAGAAAGTTAGTAACTTAAAGTCACCTGTGTGTCAGAAAATAAATCGTATGATACGATTTCAGATAAGATCCAAAAGAATGAATAAGTTGATATTGCCAAAAAAAAATCCTTAAATTGAAGAAAAATCTATTATTATTAATCTATTTTTAATATTATTATTAATCTAAATTAATGAAAATATGACAATTAAGTATGCTTAAAAATTCCAAAAGCCTAAAAATCAGAATTTGAATAAATTCTTTATTAAGAAAAAGAGTAAGGGTGTGCTTGATGAATTACCTTGAACATTTTTAATATTAGAACCACTAAATTAGGTTGATAAATTGGACTTATTGACAAGTCACCTAGACTTTAAATACTTATAACTTATAAACTACTCGTCGATTTTCAATGTTTGAATGTATCAAAATACTTAAAAGAATATTCACTTTCAGAATAATGAATTTAAAAAAATTTATATTTTCGTGGAAAAAAACCTTAAGAATATAACGCTAAAAAATATTTAAATATATTTTTTCAACCCCATTACCTACCTATAGATTTTGAAATAATGAGTTGTTCAATAAATGAATTACTCAGAACCTAGTCAGTATTCAATTATAAACCTAGAATAATCATTTCTCAATGTTCACACCCTCATTATTTAACAAGTAAATTATTCAAATTCTTCAATTTTAGAACTTTTTAATATATACCTACCTACTATAAGGCAATAATTTCAAATATTAAGATTTTGTATACCATTTAATCTTAATGGATGTTCAGTTACATTATTAACTCTTTTTTATATAAATTACAACCACCCTATTTCGCTAAAAGTTATCAAGCTGTTAATTTTTAAAAACATTTTAAAAGAATAAAATTCCATAAATTTAAATTTTACAAAAAATGTAATAATTAATTAATATGAACTTATTAATTAGCAAACAGCCAAACTTATTACATAATGTTATAAGTTTACAACACATAAAAACACAACTATTATTAAATATTTTGGATGCTATAACGGTTTGTATATTATTATTTATTACAGTTATCACAGAATAGGTGCAATAAGCAATAGATAAATACATTTAAGATGCATACATTCTGTACTCATATATTGTTATTAAGAAGAAGACAATGTTTTTTCTCTTTAGCTTTAGCCCACATGTAGTATAAACAATTCACGCAAAATAATTTTTTTATGTTTTTAAGTAATCTCAGGGTAACAGTTAAAATGTAAAAGGGTAAGACATTGATTTGTTTGAATATTGCCATGAATCAATTTAATAACCCTGTATATTTTGTAGAAAGTAATTTTACTCTTAGATTACTCAAAACCAATGGTGTATTGGAGGGTAATTTTTTTTTTTTGATTTAATTTTAGTTATTTTACCATTGACATCTAAAATCTAGAAGGCGTATACCCATGAATATTTTTAGCAATACACCACTGCTCAAAACCATAAAAAAAAATTATATTGCTTGAATGTATTTTACCTAATACTGCATGTGGCCCAGAGAAAAAAAAACAGTGCATTAATATTGTAAAATTGTAAATGGTACCATATTACTAATATGGTCTTATACAAATAATATTATGCCACTATCAGTAAAATATAATATTAGGTTAAATCAATAATTAATAATAATATATTATAAAATATTATATTTACTCAAGTGTTAATTTATAAATCGTATAAGAGCATTGAACTTCAATAAAATATTTATATTAATTTATAAAACACTTTTACTACTCCAAAAAGTAAATAAAAAAAATACAAATTAAAAATATGATACAATATTATTGTAAAACCAATTATCTTCTTTATAATGAACTGCTTAGAATCTGAACTATAATATGATTAATATTTGAATACTAATACAAACATTTCGTAATATTTAGATTAACATTTAATATAAATAATATAATACATTGAAATTCTCTATTTACTATATTTTATAATAGACATTTTATAATGTTGTATTTATTTACATCAAATTAAAAAAAATATATGAAAGTATAAAACTATTTTAAAAGATCATAGAACAAACCACTTGTCTTCAATTAATACTATTATTTTAGGAATTACAACCAAAATTTTTGATAATTTGAGCTGGTTGAATAATCTATGACACAATGGTACATTCTTTTTTTTCATTTAATAATAAAAAAAATTGAATAAACAATTACTTATAAACTGCTTATTAAATTAGCTTTTATAAAAGTAAGATCATAGATTATCCTGTTAAATAAAAAAAGCAAAATACAATTAATTCTTAATAAGTATTTTAATTTTAATATTTAATTTTTTTATAAAGAAAAGATGGGCAACTGGCGGACAGTAATAACTTTTTTCCTGGCTCATGATACATTTTCAAATTACTTTATAACATTTTACAGTTTATTTGTATTTTATTAAGTTACTTATTGTAAATATAAAAAGTGAATGTCCATTGTAAATTTTACTTTCTTTCAATGTAACTTTGAGTTGCCCATCACTATTATAAAGGTACCTACTTTAAATTATAAATATAAATAAAATTAATTATTCGTTTTTTGATGTGCATCTTCTCCTTCTCTAGTATCAAAATCATTTAAATCTTCATCGTCTTCTACAAAAAAAAAAAAATAAATAAATAAATAATTTATACTTACATACATGTAATAAAATAAGTAATTAATTTAATTAAATAAGTAGGTTTATTAAATATCCCAACTAACTTTCTGTGCATATTATTTTATGAAATATTTAATAAAGCTTAATTAAATATTAATTTTTAAATTCATTATACATTTACTGTAAAAACAAAAATAAGTTAGTTTTTTAGAATATAAGAACAATATGTGATCAACTAATATAATTATGTGACATTTTTGAATTTAACATAAATTAACAAATAACATTTGTTTGATAGTAATTCAAAACAGGGGCGGATCCAGACCAAGATAACGGAGGGGGCGATTTTTAACGGACACACATGATAGTATAGATAAAATTAAAATTTTGTTTAAGTAGGTTATTTATTTAAATAAACAAAGTCTTAAAAAAAAATATATGTTACGTATTATTAATATTGGTAACGAATACCTTAAATCGTGGTAGTAGTATATCACTAAATAACAAGTATAACTGATAACATAGTACCAGCATAAGTTTGGTATAAAAAAAAAGTTTAAGATTTTCCTATCTACCCCTAGTAATTACGTCAAAAACTAAAGTTTATGGGGGGGGGGGCGATCGCCCCTTTCGGGATCTGCCCCCGATTCAAAATTAAAAACATTAAATTACATTAAAAAAAGTCATAACTCACTCTATAGAGAAACTAAAATATGTACATGTTAATATTATACCAGATAATAAAAATAAAATACAATATCATTTAATTTATCTTTAACAAACTTATGAATGAATTAAATTTAGTTAATCAAGCACATATTGTTCCAATTCTTATTTCTTTTTTTTAAATAAACAAAATATAAAATACTGTTAATCTCACCATCTTCTTTGTTATGTTCTTGTTCATACTCATATTTATAGGAATTACTTTTTTGTTTTGATAATTTTTCTTCTTCATCACTAAAATGTTATTTTATTCATAAAATTAATAGAATTAAAATTGTTTTGTTGGAAATTACCTATACTTATTTAATGGATCTTTTTTAACATTCTCCTCTTGAGGTGGAGCAGGCATAGCTTTCATGGATTCATTTCCACCAACTTGAGATTCCTAATGCAAACAAAATAATAAATAAACTCTAATATTAACTAATTTAAATCAAATAATATCTCCTAACAATGTTAAGGATATAATGACCACTACTAAAGAAGGAAAAAATAAAGCGATTGGGTTGCAGATGTCCCTACCTTAATTTAAAGGACCACACAATAAAAAAAAAATGTCTTTTAAGTGTTTTTAAATGTTAGGCTGTTGTAGCTATAAGAAATGATTTAGTGAAAATTATAAAAAAAAATTACTACTTTAAGATATATTTAGAAAATGAGAAAAGCGGTATGACATCATTGGGGGCTCAACAAAATCTTATACGTATAAAACTACCTTGCTTCACACAATGATTTACCTACATAAAAATTTTATTTTTTAAATTAATTTTGCGTATTAATGTGTGATTTTATGTGTTTAAATAAAAGTATCAGCATTTCAATATAACATTTAGTTTTTAATATTTAAAAAATTAAACATTACCTACTTAAATACAACTTTTACAAGCACACCTAAACTTTTTTACTGGTATGTAGAGCAATCAAAAACTAGCCCCACAAAAATGGACACAAATATATCTGCTGCCTGGTCATTTTCTTATTTTAGCATAGGTAGTAGGTATATATTCAAACTGTTATTTATTTTTGATAATTTCTGGTCTTTTAATTTTGTAATTAGACCTCAATTAGACTGAGACTTTCATTGCTACATTAGATAATAAAAATAGTGTGAATCAAAAGCTTACTCAATAACGGCCATGTACAGAACAATTTATAATTTTACCCCAATAAAAAGTTTTTTTTTTTTCTAATCTACTCATAAATACAATTTACCATCATAATTTTATTAATAATTGGTATACTATATTATAATGTATGAGTTTTTACAAGTTCTAACCAACTAATATAATAAGTATATAATATATTAATTTAAATTTTTGCAAAGATCAGATTTTTAATTTGATTTAAAATGTTGTTTGAAAAATCATCTTAAACCAATAGTTTAAAGTTAATGATATAATTTGAAAATTAAATATAAGTGTATGGAAGATAACATATCGTAGATTTTAAATTCTGTATAATAGATACACATAATTTTTCAGAAAAAATAAAACAATAAATTAAATTGAATCTATAAGCAAAACAATGATTCCTATAAAGTATACTTTCAGACTTTAACATTAGCATTGGGAATCTAAAATCAATTAAACTAGTAACTTACTTGAGTTGAACTAGTTTCATTTTGTGAGACCAAAACATTATTAGGTACTTTATTAGAACTGATGTCTATAACAATAGGTTGATTAATTGGATTGGTTTCATCCTATAAAATATTTAAACAATATTTAATACATTTCAAACAATCAAATTTTAAACCAAAAGAACATTTTATTGTTAATAAATGTATTACGTTTTCAATAGGTAATGATTTGTTTGTATTATTCGCTTTTGAACTTATCTAAAACAAATAAGAATGAGTGGTTAAACTAATGGAATCAGTCAACTAAAATTAGATAGTGCTATACCATTGGTGTTGAACTTTTAGCAGTAGCCCCATCAATTGCTTGTGGATTAATGGCAGGAGTTACAGAACCACTTTTTAACTACGATAAATTAAGTAAAATAATATTTTAATTATTATATATAATGATTAATTATGATAAACATACTTTTGTAACATTCATAACATCAATTGATTTCTGAATAAATTTTATGTTTGAAAATTCATTTGATTTTTGTAAGTTATTAATTTGGTAATTTTCTAAGTTTTCTTTTCCACTTTCTAATTTCACTTTTTCATTCTTAAAATAAAAAAAAAATTAAACAATTAAATTATAATTGATAATATTTTTAAAATGTATAATATATTACTGACTTTTAAATTTTGTATTTCGTTTTGTGCATCATTCAATTCTTGAGTAAGTTGTTTATTTTTATTTTCTTCTTCCAAATATTGTAATTTCAATTTTTCCAATTCCTCTCTTAAATTTTTTTCTTCTTCCTTTAAATTATATCAAATTAACATCAGAGAAATTAGACATAAGTATCTATAGATATTACATAATAGCATTAGAACAATTCATATTTTTAAAAATTAAATTAAATTATTAAAAACTAGTTTAAAATAACGAGTACAGGTTCAACGTCATCTGGTCTGATAAATAACATAAAAAAAAATGTGTGTGTCAAAGTTTGTATCTGAAGCTCAATATTGATGTGTTAATATCTAATATGGGCTCGCCGTTTTTTTTCCGCTGTGTAGCACTCTCTGGAGATATAAATATATAATATAACTAGCTGACCCGGCAAACGTTGTTTTGCCATATAAATAATTTCCTGGTTCAGGTGGTGTTTCAATTTCAGGTAGTTGCACTTTTCCTGACGCGCAACACATC
>VUJU01004163.1:0-20447 GCA_009835225.1 Aphis craccivora
CCTAATGTACAGCAGAGCGGTACCCACTTGCCCGCTTTTTTTAATATTAAACGACATTAGTACTATGCTAGTATGTTATAGTTAAGTGCAACCAAACGATTAACGATAACTGCCACTACACTGTACAACAATGAGCCAGCAGTTATTGAAATGCGATTCTATTATACATCTGCAAAAGCTGCGCCTACCGACTCTCCATAGACCAATAGCTGCCAATCACAGGACAACTCTTCGTCCGCCAGTTTGTGGTACATCCACCCGGTCCAGAAAACTGCTTTAGTCTGTGTCACAACAGCCAACCCGCCGGTGCCACTGAATCCCGACAGATATTTCAGCCTCTTGTCATGGTCCGCCACTTCTTCGTTCTTCACACACAAATTTATTTATTAAACCACGCGTTATAAATTACAATATTACGATGAAGTTACAAGTTTTACTGAAACATATTTTGATACAGGCCATGGCGATTTGTCTATATATAGAGATGGATTATTCTTTTAATTAGTTCCCAAAAATCACGTGTTGATCGAAATATTTTAAATAAAGACATTATATATTCATTTTTATTTATACCCATCACCAAATTGTGTTATTTATTATTTACTATTTTATATTTTTATATATTTATACCTGTATATATTATGTATGTAAAATATACCATTGCACACTCAACTTTTTTGTTTATTAAGCCAATAGACTATATGATTTAAAAAAAAAAACCGAGTGATTCTGATTTCAAATAATTAGCAGACACAGTCTTTTAAATAACAACCTGAATAAATAAGTCAGTATCACCTTTTAATTCCTTTTAAGTAATTTGAATAAAACATTTGTAATACATATTATAACGAACTTTAGTTTACATACAATGAAATGTTTTTAAATAATGAAAAATATAATTCATCGATTTTGTTTAAGTTTCATAATACTTTTATAATTTATTGTATGGAAAAATATTAAAACAAACTAAAAAAATTTGTTATAGAAATTTTATGAAATTTTATAATTCGATAAGTATACTTTGCATCCATATAATATCTTCAATAAAAAATTAATTACTTGATGTTCGTCTGTGTCTGGAACGATATATGCATCAATTGGAGGTCCGTGGTGTGCATTCCTTTTCTTCATTTCATTTCTTAACCTTAAACACATTTATTTTTAGTTTTTACCTTAAGTACCTATATCATTTTCAATACCCCTATTATAGTTTAATTCAACGAAGTGCCTAGTAAAAGTATATGAGTTCAGAGTTACAATAGTACCTATATTATATAATATTAAATATTAATGTTCAATATTTATAATTTATATAATATTATCATAGATTAAAATGTATACTAGTGGTATATATTATATACTACATGTATTATGTATACATGGTAGTCAGTGTTACATAATAAGGTAAACAATACTCTTTCTCTTATACATAGATAAATAAATTTCTAAATGTCTAAATTAATAATCATTGGTTATTATATAAAACATAAACCATCTTTAAATATATTATACATAATATTTGTATTTTACTCGTGAAGGATAGCAGACGTGTTGACTCGATTAATGGGCTGCGGTACGTTTTCCATCGGTGGACATAATTTTCGACCCATTGATTTTTGATTTGTATCTCCATTTTGGCTATATCCAGTTGTCCAAATATCTAAAACTTAAAGTGAGATAAAAACATAGTTAATATTATTCGTATTATTTCATTCTATCAATTTGACATAGAAATACTTTCATTAGGTACTTAATTTGTCACACATTTTATTTTTATCATAATCAACTAAACTTAATATAATATATTATAGTATATTATATAAGTCATATTATGAAGTATGAAAAGCGATAAAATTATTGAAATACGAATTTTCAATCTATCAATTAATAATGAAAATTCTAGACAAAAATAAGCCAAAAGAATGGGAGGTTATTACACCCTCATCACTACGATGACAGTGGCGTCATTTCAGTTTTTGTTAGACTAGGGCAAATACCCACCGAATTGCCGGCTCAACATTTTTTCTCGCAGATTCACATAACATAGTGTTATAATAGGCGAAGAGGGAGGGGGGTTTAATTTATTAGATATTTGAAGGTCACATGTCGGATTTTAAATTATCAATTATAAACAATTTTGTCAAATATTTATTAGAAAATCAAATATAACAATTGAGTAATGTGTTAATAAATAATAAATAGATTATATAAGTACCATTTAATACTAATTTACAAGCAATATAATATATAATGATACTATGATAGCAATATAATAATTGTGTTTCATTAAAATTGTTAATACTGTAAAATATAATCTTTTAATTGAACTATTAAAGGATAACGGCGCGGCGTTCTTTTAAATGTGCAAATTTATCAATAGCTTTGTCTGAATTTATTTTAGAGGCTTCAGTGTTTTCAATATTAATAACCAAAAGCCATTATATAATTATAAAAATATAATATAATACATGATTTAAAATATACTTAAATCTATATCTGTATCTTAAATTATGCTATTATAATACTATATGGATATACCTAGTCATTAAAAATAAGACTTCTTATAGTTTTTAAATGTGCCTACTTAAAGTCGATGTAAATATTAGACAGGCAAATTTCCAAGTCGCCACCCCCCCAAATGACGCCACTGTAGTACGATGATCACGCCTCTGGGCTCTGACTAATGCATTATTTGCAGATAATAAACTTTTATTGGTATTTTTTGTTCCAGCTATTCTGCAAATGACGAATGGTGAATAATTTCTAAAGTATAAAATATATCGAATACACATATACTTATTTATATTTATTAATAATTAACATTTAAAATATAGATTAGCCGTGGATTAATAATTATAATGTGTATTGTATGAATGGGAAAATATCAATACATTTATTTTCAATTCTTAACAGACTCTGGAGGATCTTCACTAAGTGTCTAGGTAAGTTCTTTTTTTAAACTTTTATAATATTTAAGAAAAGTTATTGTATTAACTATGAAGTCGTCCCAATACTACGCCATAACCAATATAATAATATACCTATAGAGCTATAAGCTTTTTTACTGCACGAAGTGTTACAATCATCTTATACATTCAAATGTAATTTTAATGTAAAATTGTCATATTTTCATGATATACCTTATTTAGATAAATTGGTAATATAATTAATATCCAATTAATAGGCAAACGCCACACGGGGTATGTATATATTATAGACCTGCAAGGGTCATACATTAACAGCCCAGCCCGGTCCAAGAATTTGATTCTAAAGCCCAGCCCGGCCTGGTCCAAGAAATGTTGTAAAAAAAAGCCCAAGCATGGCATATATATATATATATATATATATATATAGAGTGACTAGGGAGATAGATACATATAGGTATAACCAAACGTATAAAATAAAAACAAAAAATTTATCGGAATCATCCGGCTGGAAAAATCAGCTTTGGGAGAGGGACATCCCAATGACCCAACGGGTAAAATTACTTTTCCAAACAATATTAAATATCTCTATACAGTATGTTGTAATTAAATTAAAGAAAACCACCATTCATCTTATACGTGTATAATAAGTATTAATATAGTGTTTATTCCCTCGGGAATGGTGGTATACTAGCAGCAAGTGCAATCAAACGCCATTGTGTAAATCTTATTGTACTTCCTAAAATTCGATGTGTCTGCATATAATAATATATATACTATATAGGTAGGTATAGTAGGTACCTATAATAATAAGGTTGATATTACTCGTATTATTATAAAATGATAAAAAATAATAATAATAATAATAATTATTATACCAATAATAAGTCGTATATGTATAAAGTATTAACCCTATGATGTACAAGATATCTATTGCTTACTAGATGTGTCTTACAGTATATGTCGTACGCAGTGTACTGTCTAGGTACATAGTACACACAGTATGAATAATCCATGTAGATAGTGCATTCCTAATATAATTTGGCCAGGTGGTAATCATATATTTTGACCCAATTTCGGATGACATTTAAAGTCCTCGAGGGACATACATTTATTGTTTCACTAAAGGTTGTTTTGTGCGGGGGTTATATAAAAATTGCTGACATTTCAAAAATCGTCAGATATAACCACGGCGTTCACAAAGCAAGCTATGACGAAAACTTAGTTGTGTTGTTGTTTTATTACCAACGAAAAATCATTAACACATTAATAGCTTTATCAGAAATTAAACGAAAAATTGAATTATTATTATACACAGTCGTGGTATACTTACGTTAATATAGAAAAATAAAAGTTGAGTTTAAGTTCTTTACATAACCCCCTAATTTTTAAGTTTCCAGTTTTCAAAATGGTGTTTTATTTTATTTTTCAAAATTACGTTAAACGCTTGTAAAAACACCAATCAAAAATAACACTTCTCAAGTAGAAGTAAAGGCAACAATATTATTACTCGTACCCGTGCGGTATTTTTTATACATCTAATAATATGTGTGTAAAAGTTTTTGTCGTTCTTGAAATTACACTTCAACATTTATTAACCCAGATTATAGTATTTATATTTTACATTTTATACATATATCTAGGTAGGTAGTTAAAATAAAAATAATGAATTGATACATATACAGTATACATTGTACAAACAAAATTTAAGTTATCCAACTCAAATTAAAACCTGTACATATATAGGTACGCTATGAATAAACTGCACTTTACCTAGTTATATAATGTATTTTAATAACTTAGATATTTTCTAAAGTCTATTATATCTACCTGTATAATATATCATCATAGACATAGAACGATCAAATTCTTCATTAATTATGCACTATACAAGTATAAATATTTATATGATGTATAGGTAATGTGTTGATAGAAAGTAAGTATGAAAATGACTATACTTATTTCTATAATAAATAATAATTATAGTTTTGTCATCACCATTTATAATATTATAGGTATAGCTGTATAGGTATCTATAAGAATGTTTGAATCACTGCTAAATTGAATACTTTTATAAGTAAGATTAATCATTTTTTTATGGCTATTATTTAATTTGATCAAATAAATTTATTGTGTTTGCAGAAGACATAGAATATTAATGCTTAATAGTTAATATCATGTTAAATAGGTAGTATAAATAACATGACGTATTCTATTCAATATATTTTGAAAATATTTAGGTAAGTACTCGTAAATATTTTTATGAGCAATGACGATTTTAAAACTTCCTATAAAATAATATGGGAAGTTAGGTTATAATAATATATAATATTATGTATAATAGACTAAACTTCCGCTACGAATCGTTATTCAAATGTCACGATTTATCAATTCTTTCTAATGTACCTGTATAATATGTATTGCATGCGGCATGCCACTCTTAACTATCAGATTAATTTATTATACATAGACAGGATCTACCCGAGAAGCAAAGAATAGGCGCGACTAGGGCGTCATTTTTTTGAGGAAGACATTTAAAATGTTAATGTTATAAATAATTTTTATAAAGATAAAAACCACACAGTTGTATCTTGTATGATGTATTAATTATTTAATATTTTGCTATAATTTTTAACAAACGACACTTTGAATTTGTAAATAATATAAATATCTTCGAGTTTAAATATAAACGAATAACTAGTAAAATTATACAATTTTTTGAATATAGAGATAGGTACCTACCTAGTTAAAACGATACGCCCATTAGCATTTTATTATTATTATTATTATTATTACGATCATTGTAGATATTTAAGATTTAAAAGAATAAAAATAGCATTGAATTTGATTTTAATATCAAGAAACATTATTAATATTATTAATTTTACATATGAGATTATATACATTTATATGAGATTATTGTTAATTATTGTTTATTATTTGTATTTTTATTTTTCCGAACTTCCAGACTGAATTATTTCTAAATTAGATGCATGCTGCTCCTTACAAATTCTAATAATATAATATATTTTTTTTAATTTTATAACAATACGCTTAATATATCTAATACACGCCATCATACAGGCGAATTATATAAAACAGATGAATCATTAAATTATCAAAAAGATTTTTTTTTAATTTACGTATGTACTGTATTAATATTACAATTTTTTACTTAACGTTCTCCATAAATATTAAGTACCTATGCGTTTCATTTTATTAATTGCCAGTTGAATTAGTTTTTTGAATATAAAGTACTTATGTTAAATTTTTTCTCGTCATTCGATTATGATAACCCAAAAAGTAATGTCTATTATCCATAGTAAAAATATTAAATATTAACACACAAACGTAACTAACTTAAACTTTAAGTCTTAAACTAATATGGGGGGCGGGATTATATTATAGTTAGGTATATAACTGTATTGATCTAGAAAATCATTATATTTTAATAAATATAATTTACCAACACAGAATTATGTTGATTTCAGTTAAATTAAAATAAATTTATAGGTTATTTCATGAAAAAAAAAAAAATATATATATATATATATATATATATATATAAATATGTCAGGGGCGACAAAACTTAGGTTTTCCTTGGTTTTCTTAAATGTCTTAGCCGAGCCTGTATATAACATATAGAGTAATTATTATATAAATTAGTGTAAAAATAAAATCCAAATAGAAAGTTAAAAAATATACTGATAAAACTTAGTTTTTAACATTATAAATTTAATAGGTATCCACCTACTTAATAAACCTAATATAATATATTCTCGAGTCGCAAAACCTGCTGGAACTGCCAACCGCTCACGTGATCCTTCAAGTATTCTCGATTACTTAAAATAATAAATAGGTACCTATGGTTTATAATTAGATTCTATTGATCTATTCTATTACAATAGTGTATTGGATTTCTCATACCTATTTTGATTTTGCAAAGTCCGTAAAATTTAAAGCAATTAAGTAGGTATACAATTGTGTATTGAACAGTATAAACACTATACTTATATAATATACCTAGGTATTATCCAACGTTGGACAAATAAACGAGACAAAATACCAATGACCAAACCTGGTTTCTGCATATTATTATTGATGCTATCCAATCTATATTTTTCTTCTTTTCGACTCGCCGCAGTATTAAATAATGAAGGTTTTTTTATTTGTAACTTTATTGCAAATATTATTACATCTATTAAATATATACATTGGCAAGCAATGTACTTAAACGCAAAGGGAACGAATCATTCAACGCGATTCAATGGTGGCCATTATATTAATGCTTACGTTTATATTTACTATCATTATATATAGGTATATAAATATTGTGTGTATGCATTATAATAGGTGTACCTATATAAAACAACAGCAGCTGAGTGCGGACAACGCCCTAACGGCGGAAACGACCAGAGGAAGTTTGTCCGTGGCCCCATCAAAGTTTTTATTGATAGAAGTTTTAAACATCAGTTTGAAAAAAGTGAAAAGTATAAGTATTAAATATTATACGCCTATATTAACATATAAACACACACAGTCACAGATATACGGTACCTATACTATTCTACATGTTTTAATGTTTAACAAATTTAAAATACGTTCGTCAATATGTCCGATTAAAAACGGAAAAATATTAAGTGCGTCTTGACTTTTAAAGTTTTATATAGAAACATTAAACAATATATATTATATACATTCTTCTCCCATAGCTAGTCATAAATAATAAATAGATATATTATATTAATTATAACTTATAACTTATGAGTTATAAGATTTACAAATGCAGCATAGGTATATTAAAGAATACCACATAAATACTTATGTTGTAAAATATAGTTAATAAGTTGTAGGTAATTACAGAATTCGGGGTGCTAGCATTAAAATTCAGGGTGCTAAGCACCCCTAGCACCACTGCGGATTGTGCCTATGTGGAAGGTCCACATTTGATCGTAGGCCAAACGCCTACTGTGGTTAGATATGTACAATTCTCCCCCTTCCTAACCACACCACACACATATCCTTATTATGTGGATTTACATGATATAACGTAGATATCAGAGTGTGATTCAAATGTGCAGAATAAAAATATCTACTAATTTTTCTAACAAACCATTGTAGTAAGTAAAAACATGTAAATACATGAACCTTCGGTCCTAGTCTTTATAATACAACCATACTGCTGGCCTAGACTTATCCGTGGTGTCATAAATCGCCATGACAAATTATGTAAAATCACGATTTAACGACAGGGGGTAATACAGTTTGATTATGTTTGAGCAACATGCGTACAAAGGTAGTTATTAATAAATTATACAGTCTCAACAGTCAACTCATTTCTTAAATAAAAACCCCTGTGGTGAAAGCTATACAATGAATAAAATATTGAATAGTACCTATATTTCCGCTTATATTGGTTTTTGGTATTAATATACCATAAGTATAATAGGTAGGTACCTCATGCCTAGATTACCGTTATTTATATTTATTCATTTTTAAAAACATTTAAACTACATTATCAATATTGATTTTTTAAAGTGTTCAAGATGTGTAGGTAATTAAATTCTCGACCGATTTATTTTTATAATTGTTGATGACAACTTAACAAAATACAAAATATGCATTTTAATAGTTAGGCCTGGATACTCTAAATAGGATATAATAGGACATTCTGTATAGTGTGTTCTAATGCAGAATGTATAGTTATTATAGTAAAATTTATCAATGATATGAAATTATTGCGTATTCATTAATTATTCATAATAATATTAGTATATAAGTATATTTTAAATACTTGTATTCGCTAGTCATCACAACACTATAAAAACACTTAGTTAAAACATTCAGAAACTACTAATTAAAATTAAAAATATATCGTTTTAATTTGATTAGTAGGTACAAAAATAGTTTTAAGAACTACCTACTTACCTACTTGATTATTAAACCTATGTACTTCCTAATTGTTTCAAATTTTAATCTTAATCATAATTAATTAATACATTGCAGATTATTTCAGTGTATTTAGGTACATATTAATTATTAAAATGTTAATAACAAAAACAAATTAAATAACTTAATTTTATTTTTTTTATACCATAGAATGGGTGATATAAGATGATTGTGAAAGCTTTTATAGAAACGCACAGCTTCTTATATCAGTTTTTATCGAAAGAGCTTTATATAATGCGTAATTGGATACAAGGGACGTGAGTAGGTACGTGACATTAATATTCTGGAACTATTGAATTTTGTTAGTAATAGAAACTTTTGCAGTAGGCAGTAGGTACCTCATAATAATTGTAGACCATAATTCCCACAGTGGTTTAAGTGATATTTTATAATTTACATACAGACAAACAACTTTAAATTTTAATTTTGAGTATTCATGGTTTATAAGAAAGATACGTTGCCTACGGAGACGGGTATTTAAGGCGTGTTTATTAAAACAGATAAGGCTATTCTAAGTGAGTCGTTTATCCAAGGATTGAGTATTTGAGACCAAAGTATTTAACTGTGTTAGTTAATTGAAATAGGATTATAGGAACATTATTTAGGTATAATACACTTGGGTAAAAGGAGTGATATAGAGTGGATGTTGTATGCATAGGCAGGTACTACTGTAGTAATGTATTTAGATGAGTTAGATTTAATGCGCCATTTTATGTACCAATTTTAAGTTTAAGTTGGTATAGATTTGGAAATTATCAGCAAGAGGATTTTTATTAACATGATGACTTTGTCGTCAGCGTAATCAGTTGAGTACAATAGTATTTTGGGAGATAGGCTAGTGTAATGTGTAGATATAAAAAAAAGGGGAGAAAGAATTTCACACTATAAGACAATATTATTATTAAGTATATTAGGTATACGAATAACAAAATAAGTGAAATTTATTTGATTTTAATTTAAAAACATATATATTATTAGTAATAGGTACCAGGTACCTACTAACAACAAAGTAGGTAAATATAGGCACCGATTAATGTTAAATAGACAGGTAGGTACCTACTTGAAAATTGTACTCGTAATATGCATAACTTAAATTGCAATTTGCCGTTTAATAAAAATGAAAAATATTGTTTTAAAAATCATAAAAATATTGGCGACATTTATATCAAAATCTTATTTTTCAATGCGAACAACAAAGCATTTTTAACGTATTTAATATTGGTTAATAGTTTCAAATTGAGTGAATAATTATTGTTAGTTAAAAGTGAACAAAACCCACATATATTTTTTGGTCATGAATGAAAGACCTCATGAACATTTTAAATTTTTCATGATAAAAAGTCAATGGTAAAAAAGTCCGGAACATATAATTAGGTAAAATAAAACTATGATGTGATACACAATCAAACTTCCAATAAGTATTAACATAAATTGTTCTTATAGAAAAATCCAAGATTTGGGATTAATTAACAGATATAAAAATAACGACAAATTTAGTAATTTTTGTGGAATGTTGCCTTGCATTTCTTACTCTTAAACATGTTTTCGAAGGAATGGCTTACCTACCTTAAAACACTGTCCCCCGAAGGAGAAGATCTTTTAAATTATTTTGACGCAGTCTACGTAATTGGACCACTAAAAAAGTAGGGGTTACCAAATTTAAATTAAAAAAAAATAAGTCCACTTTTTCCTCCGAATACTTGAAATGTAGGTACATAAAACAACGATTAATGTTTACCACTGAACAAATAATAAATGTGAATCGTGGAATAACAGATTTACTCATTTAGTTGACCACAGTCATCCAACTATTTGGACACTCATCCACAAAATGAGATTAGAAATAGCGGCAGATAGGGCGAAATAAGTTATCGACAGCATGGGTGAGCTGGTAAAAAAAAACAACAAAATTCAACATATGTCCGACTGGTTAATATTTATGTCAAAGAATGAATTAATATCTATTTTTACCATAAGAGAATTTTTAGAAAAGGTTAGTCATAATATTAGAACAATACCGAGATAAAAAAAAATGTAATTATTATTTTTTTAATATATTATTTAAAATATTTTTATACATCATACATTATAAGTACCTACCTATAGGAATTTTTTTTAAATATATTATTTTTTTTTTTGACGATACCTAGTCAAACTAGCTATTTTTAGTTATTGTCATCTATGCATATATTATGTAATATTCTAATTTCTACAGAGAATTTTTTTTTACCGCGATTCACGTACCTAATTCATACTTCAGAAAATCAGTACCCACTTTATAGAAATTTCATAATTTATATTTTTATAATAAATTTGTTATATATTAAAGTAATTAATAATGTTATATAATTTATATAGGTAACTAATTTATTTATTACTATAAGCTATAGCTTCAAGTTTTTAAATACAAATGATAAATCGGTGAATTCATCTAATATTACAGTAACTGTATATTTTTTGAAAATAAAACAATCTCAGTGAAGTACCTATTTCGCTAAAGCTAGCAATGTATATCACTTATTTTACATTTAATTGCGTCTATAATTAAGTATACTGTACTCTACATATTTGTAAGAAACATAAAGACCATAATATTATTTTAAATTGTCATTATTTTTTTCATATTTAAGTAAATCTAGTTGATAAATATAAATAAATTAAATACTTACACATCAGTAGGACACATATTATTTTCATTTTCGTAGAGCAATGATTTGAGAATTATGAAGAGAACAACTTAAAACATTTTTCACCCCTAAATATTCTGCACATTAATAACAGGCGAGAGTTTCGAAATAAATGACCGCCTTAAGTATAGAAGCTCCTCTTTAACTGGACATAAATGCATTAGCACAGTGTTGCCATTTACTAAGGTACAAAGTACCAACATAGAAGATATAAATTATGAAATATTGTGTACATTAAAACTTTTTTATGTTAAGTAAATTTTTTATTTTTATTTTTAATAATTACAATTTTAACAAAAATGACTACACATATTTCATTTATGTACAAAATATATTTTTGTATTATTGATTAACGTAGTTTGAAGAAGTCATACTTTAAGTTATTATCTGAATAACTTGTGACAACAATTACCAAATATATTGATACTCAACCAAATTTTTTTAATATTACTTGATTCTTATGTGTATAATATTAAACAGAAAATATAACATAATGTAAAAACACTAGTCCAAATAAACCATTTATTAATGTCGTTCAAATAATATTTCGTCATCTTCGGAAATATGCCAGTAGTTGAATGCAATCGGTCACAAGTTTTTTAAAGGATAGAGAATCTCTCTTGTGTTCTAAAATGTATGTGCAATAAGAATCATGAACAAAACAATTGAAAAAAAATCAAATCATATTTCCTGTAACAGTTCTTAGAATTGGAATCTAGTCATAGGGACACTTTGATCCCTAAAATCAAATTGTTCAATTCCTTGTTCAGTTTCTTGTACAGATGGTGCAACACGCGGATCATCTTCTTCAGAACCAAAATAACGTTCAATAATTCCAAAAGCTTTCTGATAGATTTCAATGTTTTCGTGTGATTGCAAGAACTCAATTTTATCTAGACCGTAACATTCTTCTAACAAAACAGCATACTGATTAACAGCACCAGTTTGTCTAGCTAATTGTTCACCTAACTTAAGAATATTTTCTAGACCATTCAAAGCCACCTGGATAATTTTAACATCTGTCACTGTCAGGAGATCACATAATGGAGGGATACATTTCTAAAAATATAAATATGAAAAATAAATAACAAAATATTAAAAAAATGTTTAAATAGAAATACATACTTGCTCGACTAAATGTTGAATTTGTTCTTGGGTTCCTCCAGAAGTAGCATTTGTTATTGCCCACGCTGCTTCTTTTCTTGTCTTAAACTCAGCTGTCGCCATAATATGTATGAGTGCAGGGAATATATTTTCATTCAAAACAGCCTATAAATATAAAATTTATTCTACCAGTGTTTTAATTTTAACTTGATAATATTAAATGTCTCACTTGTATTTGATTTTTATTTCCAGCAGTAATATTAGAAATTGTCCAACAGGCCTCTTTACGTATAGTTTCTTTTGGTGATCCTAACAAGCTAAGTAAGCAAGGTAAGACCGAACAATTAAGAACAACTTGTGTTTGAGCATCATCACCAGTTACTATATTACCAACAGCTCGCAAAGCAGCAGAGACAACATTGTTTTGTGTGTGCCTTTAAAAATGACAAAGTAATATATAATATTTATTTACAAATTAATCTTGTTTATAAATAATAACTCACATAAGTAATTCAACTAAAGTTGGACAAACTTTAGCATCAATAACTGCTTGAATTTTTTCATTTGGACCATCTGATAAATATGACAAAGCCCAACAAGTATCTGCCAGTACATCTGAATCATCATGACTCAACAAATCAGATAAAACTGGTAGAGCTGGTGACACCATTGTGAAATCCGGTGGGGGTACTTTTCCACGACATAAATTAGATACAGCCCATACAGAATTACGAGTCATTGAAAGTCGTGAACAACTATTTAGTAGTCTAAAAAATAATATATAAATTTTTATTATAAATATTCAAACATGTTATACTTTTAAGACATCTCATAGGTTTTTAATGATATTTTAATTTTTAACCTATACAGAGATTTTTTTATCTAACAATACTCAATGCTTCAAAATATATTAACATTAATTGAAAATATTTTTCTTATTAATTTCTAGTTTTTTTGCTTTTTTGAATAACAACATAATTTATATAATATACATAGAAAAATATATATAAAAATAATTACTTTAGTAAGGGCTTCATTATGCCCATATTTAAAACGTAATCACGACACATGGGAGAATCACCAGCAATATTTCCTAAAGCCCAAACTGCTTGTTCTTGTACATCTTCATGAGGTGATTCAAGCAAATATATGAATACCGGTACGGCATCAGCTTCCATTACCTTTCGTGTCTGTTCTGATGTTCCGGAAGCAATATTTGTTAAGGCCCATGCTGCTTCAAACTAAGAAAAAGGATTTGTATAAGAACTAAGTATTACCTAAAATACAGAATTATTAAATATAAATATTGAATTATAAAGGTACCTGTAGATGGCTGTTTGTAGTATTTTTCAAAAATTCTACAAATCGTGGAATAACACCTGTGCTAATAACAGCATCAATAGGAGGATTAGGTTCAGATGACAACAATTTCCTAAACTTTTGTGTTGCTTTTAATTGATCTTCTTCATTAATGCTATATAAATGTTTAAGCAGTTCTTCATTTATATTTGACCAATCAGTTACAGCACTAGGTAAAACCACCTATAAACATATGTATTTGAAAATCTTAGTACTACATTTATATTATATAAATGTTAATTAAAAATTGAATACAAAATAAAGGAAAATGATTATTTCACCTCATTAAGCCACTAAAATATATTTAGTAACCGCTTTTAAATATTTCTAATCTCAACAATTATAATTAGGTGCTAGGTTGGTATTGATAATTATTATCAATCATTTTAGACATTGTATTGAAGTGAAAGGTATGTTTAAAAATAATATTGAATCAAATATCAAAGTTGAGCAGATAAAAAGCATTATTAAGGTTTCATTAATTTAACATTAATTGGGTGAACAAGGTATGGAATTCATAAGCTCTAGTAAAAACAGTTATAAAATAAATATTTAAATAATATGATATACAAACAGAAAGTTATCAATAATATAGAATATTATGTTTTAGTAATAAAACACAATTCATTGTTAACATTAGGTAGGTACTCTACAACTAATACAATGGCATTCGTGATAAATCAATGAGTTAGATTATAGAAATACATATAAATATTTTAGTCTTAATCACATAACGGATTACTTACATCAGGGTCCTCATTCTGAATATTCTCGTTGATGTTGCGCCTTTTGAATAGCTGAATATCTCGTTTCTGTTTGCGCAATTGTATGCCTTCTTCTTCACGCCTGCGACGCAACTCTTTCGAGTCAACGCCTTCGTTTTTGTACCGCATTCTGTGCGTGTTGGACATGATCAATGACTATCGGTTACGGCACCTGTGTAAAGAATAGACAAACGATTGAATTGGCGTACAAGACAAAAGTATCCGTGATACCGCGGAATAAAAAATTTCAGTTGAAACACACGACATTTAAGGTTAAGTACGGAATATTATTAACATGCGTACTATGTAACTGATGACTGTTGAGTGGAAACAACGTACTTACGATTAAACTGAATTACGTGTAGATGACGGACGACTTTGGTAGTGGAGACGATATTGTGAATGTACACACAAAAAAAAAACCGATTATACTCGACTGGTTTCCAGTGAGATCGGCGAGGAGAACATGCAAGAATATCGCACTAGTGCGTAATCATAATATCACATCCGATTATCCGAGTAAATAAATAAAAAACAAAAACGGGCGCTGAGGATGGTAAATGGTAGGTGGTCGGTGGGAGCGGGACCAAAAGAGCGCGCCAAGACCTTGGAAGAACGGTTAAACAGCTGTTTCCGCGGAGTAACAACAAAGGAATTTGATTTTTATATCGTCTTTGAGACCGGGTCGATCCTTCGCGGTAGCGACAACTGGGCGGCGCCAAATGCCAATAGACTATCGACTATCGAGTATCGAGACATCGAGACATCGAGTAGGTATTTACTAATTTACTATTTAGTATTTTAACAAAATTTAACGTATTTACTAGTTAACATAGATAATGGCTATGGACTCTAATTATATTATAAACTATAAACTATTATAATATTATAATATATAAAAAAATATGTAAACTACATAAACTTGTGAATAATTTCAATTTACCTTTTGATTTTTATGATTCGTCATTAGCTTTCATCTCCAGATTGGCCAAAATTAATCTTATTTCCAACCTTATGTTGAATTGTTGAACCTTCAACAATAAACTCTGTTATTCTATTCAGGAGTTCAGGACTGAAATGTATATTATTATAAACTACTATGTAGGTATAATAATATTATAAATCATAATACATAGGTACTTAGATATTTGAATATAATATTTAAAATTAGGATTGTAATAATTATTTAGTAATTAATAATTATTATTTTTTGTATTTATGAGTCCTGTTAATAATAAATGCATTTTTAAATTTTTATTGTGAACATAATCAATAATCTACTACAATGTACTAACAAGTATAATATATAAAATTTCTTTTGCTACGTTTTAGAAGGAATTAGTTAAATTAAAATGTATTTTATGGTAGTGACAGATAGATACCTATTTTAATATTAGTTTTTTTTTTTACAATAGGTAATAAAATATCGCTAGCCTATAGGCTATTATTTGAATATGATAGTAATATATTTTGGATAAAATTAATACATTAACATTAATAGGTATCTAATAATAATGATATGAGTTAGGGCATGACTGCATAAGCTAATAATATTATTTTAGTGTTCATGGTTAGGGTTAATTTGATAATTTATAACAAAATAAAATAATAATATAACTATACACTACTTCATACCGTGTGATAAAACAATATAAAAATATTCATTTATTCATTATATATATATGGTTTATATTATGCATGGGCAATTCTAAATTCAATAAAAATAATTTTGTTCATTTTCCAATAGTTTATTTTAAAAATAAAATTAGTACTTATTTATTTTTTTTGTGGTTGTATATAATTAAAATAAGTCACGCATATTTTATGTTAAAATTATTGGCATGACAAAAATTCTAAATTGAGGTACCAACTTATCAATTTGGAAGAGGTTAGTTAGTTATTGGGGAAAAAAAATCCAAAATTTGGATGAGATACTAATGTTATATTGTTATAAATTTTCTAAAAAACAAACATTCTTATATGTAATATTTAATTAAGTACATCGTTGAGAATAATTTTATTTAAAGGTTCTCGCCTGCTGATTGAAAGTTCAAGAAAGTATCTATACACTCAATACTGTATCTGCTCATTCTTGACTGTGATTATGTGTTAGAGTTCAAATAATTAAGTCATGATGACATCCTCGTTTTATGTGAAACTTAAATACTATGTTGAGATAATGGCACATTGAAGGTGTAGAGTGTTGATTTTTAAATAGACTTGAAACTTTTATCCAAATTTATAATGTGATCTATGAATTTTGATGTCTTATGACGTACTGTTTCTTATAAACTATTGAGTATTTTTATTATTATTTTGTAATATTTACCATGCTTTAAATGGATAAATATTTGAAAAAAAAAATATTAACAGATACTCTGTGAAAAATGAATAGACACTAAAATTATGTTTATTTTTGCCTGTCTATTAGCATCACTTTAGGAGTAAAAAAATTATTCAAATTTGAAGATGGTTTCTACTTGTGTGTTCCATCTAATTGATACTATTTACAACTTCAGGCAAAAATAAAAAAACAACTATGTAATATCAATTCTGAGTAATGAAAAATAACATATACTATTGTTATTGTATTTTGTTAATAGACAATAATATAACTTATTACTAAATTTTTATCAATATTTTGAATCTTTAATACATTTTTATTTAATTATAAAAAAATTATGATTATATCATAGACTTATAATATAATAATAATAATATAAGTCTATGGATTATATTATGAAATAAAATCATTTTTTCAAATTATAATAAAACAATTTTTATATTTTTATAATAATTTATTAGCAATAAAAAAAATGATAAAACACTAAATTGCATACTTTAACTCAATAGTAATCAATTCATTGTTCATAATGCATGATTTTAGATTTACATTAAATAAATGCATTTAAGTTTTTAATTTTATAAAGAAAATTATCAGGTACAAAATTATGTTAAGTATTGAACATCAAAATTGGAATTTTTATGATAAAAAATAAAAATGTATTATATTACATAGCAGGGGTGGCCAAACCGTGCCTCGCATTTTATGGTAAAAATTTTTTTAATATGAATTTATGTAGGTATTATATAATATATGACCATATTCATTTATATATTTGATGGCTCGCGAGTCTCTTCTTGCTGTCCACCCCGGTTATATAGTGCAGGGGCGGCCAAACAGTCAATTGCGGAAAATTATTTTAAAGGCAATTATGTTAAAATTTATTTTTAGGGCCACGCGCCCTATATGCTTCTTTATAATTATAGCTATTCAATAATAAAAAAAATTTTTCTATTGAAGTCGATCCTCAAAGGTGAAGTATATTTTAATAAATCGTGACCAAAAAAAATTTGGCTACCCCTAATATAGTATAAGAAACATGAAAATATTTATGTTCTACTTAAGGCAATAAATAATACAATAGTTAAAGTCACATTATTTATTAAGTTATAAGTAATAATTATCCTTTTATCAGACAATTATTTAATGATATTGTACTAAATTTAATGATTTTTTTATATTATTTTAAATTACAAATCAATACCTATGTATCATGTATGTTAATACGTGTACATAAATATACAAAAAAAGATCAGAATACACAACAAATTAATTTATTTAATTTTTAAATTGAATAATATGAATATTATAAAATGGGATTACTTCTTATCATAATTTTGGTATTACCAGCTAAATAAAAAAAAAAAAAACAGAAATAATAACAAAATATTTATAAAAAAAAAAAAAAATTAGCCCTCTGGAATTAAATTTCTACAAAGAACTTAGGAGGTTATTTAAACTAAATTATCACCATAAAAACAAATGTCTACTTTTTATTTGCTTTAACAGTTTTGTCATTGTAGCTCAAATATGCAACACCGCAGCCAGTCAAAGCAAATCCTGAGATTAAACCAGCAACAGTAGCTAAACCAGAGTTATTTGGTAATAAACTACGTAAAATAGCCCATGATAATACCGATCCCATATTGAACAAAATTGATCCATAAACGCTAAAAATACAAAAATATTAATTGTTAACAAAGGTTTACAATAAATTAGTATTTGAATTTCAGAGGCGTTCTCAGGATTTTTCAATGGAGGGGGATGAAAGAAATTGTTACATGATAAGCCGTAAGGGTTACCAAAAATAGACAAAATATGTATCACTAATATGTAAGAAAATAAAGAGCCTTGGGGAGGGGATCTATCCCCCATATCACCACCGTGAGAACGCCCATGTTGAATTTAATGAATAATTTTTACCTGTATACTATACGCTGTTTTAAAGGCGCTTCGCTGAGATGTGGGCGCGCAGCAATAAATAAAAATGATCCAACGCAAGAGTTGAATAAAAATATATTTGTGAGGTCTGGTTTAGGTACAATTCTATAAACATAAACAAAATACCATTTAAAAGTTGGATAACGTGTAAATTATATAGATTCATTAATTACCTTTGTAAAAGTCCGGGGTTCATCACATTGATAGATAAAAATGCATAGTTTAACGTACCACAAGCTGGGGCGTAGTAATTTAATGCAGTATCTTTATTAAATGAAGGTGGTCTGTAGTTCGCAATTGCTTTGTACAACGGTGTCTCATCAGAAGCCATAATGTATCGAGTTAACAATAAACGAAATACAAAAAAAATATAAATTTGTAACACAGACTATTTTTTTTACACAAAAATGAATATAAATCTTAAAATTTATCAAAATCGAAGAACATATCAGTCAATTCTGAATACCTAGTGAATTCAACTTACATGAACAAAGTATATCTATATCAATTATCAATATCGTGTAAAAAATTGAACACTGAGCCTGCTATAAAATATGTATATGTATAAAATTGTCGTGAACCAACTTAAAAATAATATATTCATATTCTTATCAGAGTGTCAACATATGTTTTTGTTGTGGTTATATGCTTTTGTACAATAAAATCATTTTTCGTACGTTGGTACTAAATGACACAAAAATGCGCGAATTTATTTTAAAAGTTAAGTAATTATCATGATTTAAGATATAATTTCTCATGAAAAAAAAATAAATAGATCATAAAATAGATCATGTGATAATAATTCACATTTAAAATTTAAATATAATTTACACTTCCATTAGTTTTTGAATATTCTTACAATACTTTGGACTAAGACAGTTGTAGTTATAGATACAATGAATATCAAAATAAAAAAATTGTTTGAGGTAGGTAATATTGTTAATGCAATTAATTCTCTATTTATTTACGGAAACAAAACTCCATTTTATTTTTATATTACATAAATAATAAATTACAGACTTATGAGTATTAAAATATTTGGTTTCACAAAGTTGACTAACAGACAAATAATTACAATAATACAATATAATATCAATATATATAAAAGCCAAATACCGCACTCGCTTAGTGCTCACTAAGACACTAATACATTATTGACTATTGGCATACATTCATAAATACAGATGATTTATTATACCTACGTCAGACTCGTCAGAGGTTCCCAAACTGTCGCGATTACATTTTTGATGGGTCGCACTATATTTTTGTATTAAAAATAAATATATATTTTTTTTTTGTTGTAAGCAACTGATTCACTAAAAAAAGGTCATTCCTTGTTATTGTAGGGTTGCCATACGTCCCGGTTTTGCCGGTA
>VUJU01004164.1:0-20442 GCA_009835225.1 Aphis craccivora
TAAATTTTCAAGTATTTTGATAGGGCCAAAAAAATTTTATCGACACTTCAAAAAAAACTTTTCGGAAAAATTGAAAATTTCAGTTGTCTATAAATAGCTCAAAAAAAGTCAAAATATTTTGAAAGGTAAATCATGTAAAGGAAATGCCAACTTTAAATAACTGGTGAAGTTTACAAGTATCTACGACTTATACTTTTTGAATAATAGCAAATATTTAAAATCGTTTGAGGATAAATCGTTATCGTATACACGATTTTGTAAAAATTTAAAATTCAAACGCGCTTAAAGTTGTTCCTATAATAACGCTTCAAGTTTTCTCTATAGATACTTGAAGGAAAACTTAGTGTTGTATTTTTAATCCTTAGTTATAAACACAAACATTTTTATGATTTTTCAGCTTCAAAATTACTTGCAAATTTTCGCTTTTTCGACAGATTTTGTAAAAATTTGAACTATAAACGCTTATAAAAAAAATTGTGACTAACGATTTTTAATTTTTTTTTAGCTACAATAAGAACAACTCATAAAAAGGAACCTTGTATTAAATTTTCAAAATTTTTTGGTTATCCAAAATTTTTTTATCGACACTTAAAAAATTTCTCAAAAAAAATCAAAAATTTCAGTGGTCTATAAATAACTCAAAAAAGTCAAATTTTAGAAAATTTAACTGTATATAGATAACATTGGCATAAATATTTGGTGAAAATTTCAAGTATTTACAGTGATTAGTTTTTGAATTACAACCATATAAAAAAATCGATTAGGTCTAAAACTGGTTTTGCGTAAAAATTCCCGTTTTTCCTTAAATTTTTTTTTGGTTTTTCCCGGTGCTTTTGAAAACTATTGGGAATTTAACCTAACCTAACCTTACTTTTGGGAAAAAATGACCTCCCCAATGCACCAACTAGATTAATTTTGCCATGGGAAACCACCTCCATAGTTTGAAATTGAAGCATTATTTCGACACGTTCTTATGTATACAGACAGAAAAAAAAACAACATTGTAAAATCAATACATTCATCGCTCCGCTCAGAATCTAAAAATGTTAAATATTTAATTAACCATTGATAGATATCTTATTAGAAAATAAAAATAGGTACTCAATTTAAGTAGTTCTTACAAATTTCTTAGAATTAGTGGATTTATACATTAAAATTAGCATTGGTTAAATCGATTGTTGATCTAAGCCAATCTAGGGCGTCATCGTTTTCGGCCAAAATGTATACCCTTCCCTTTTCGGCCAAAACTTACCTTTTGCTTTTGGCGTTCAGCCACTATTCCTTTTCAGCCAGCACAGTTTTCTTTAAAATTTACAATTATAACAACTTATATTGTTATATCCAAAAATGTGATTAAAAAAAAAAAAATTATTACCTAATAGGTACTCGGTGAAAAAATAATAAAATAAAATAATTGCCAATACAATACATTTTTATAATACATTAATCGAATAAAAATATAATAATAATTAAATATTATGCATCTAATAGGTACTTTGTTAGAAAAATTATAAAATAAAATAATTGGTAATACAATAAATTGTTATAATACATTAGTCGAATAAAAATATTGTTAAGTTTTATTTTTTTATAGTTATATGATATTTGTTTGACAAATTTGTAACGACAAATTTTATTTTTTTTATAGTCTTCAGACTTCAATGTAAGCTTCATTTCGTCGTTGCCGTTCCACATTTCCGTATCCCGAGGTGTTTTTAAAATGTTTATACTTCTAATTTTTATATATACATCTGTTTGGACTTCATTTATGAGTACAGCGAACCAGTTCATTATGGGTGGAGTATGTTTATAAAAGCATTGGTTAAAAAAAGAATGGAACAATGGGAATTATTTTTATGCTTTTTTAGAAACTGTACGATACTGTTACACCGTGATTCATTATAAATTGTTTAAGGAGCTTATTTAATTATTTATCCACACTGACCAGGGCCGCAGGGGGAGTCTTTTGCCCCGGGTGGCAAATTTTTAGGGGCGGAAAAATATAGCCAAGTGATGAAAAGAGGGGCGGCAAAATTAGAGCTCGCCCTTCCTAGAATAATGTGTGGCTGCGGCCATGACACTGACCACACTACATCTTATATATATATATAGGTAGATAACCATTTTATTAAGTATTATTATGTTCCAATTCATAAATAATTATTAGATTTAATAATGCAGTAAAATATTTACTTATGAATAATTATTCAATATTTAAAGCTCACTTATTGGGGATAGCTGTCAAAACTTGAAAATATAAAAATAAATTGAGTATAATAATAATTAAAAGAAAATTGCAAAGAAAACAAGACGTACTACCCAGGAAAATGATTTAATTAATTATAATAAAATGCATTTTTTTTTTATATATATTATACATTTATACGCATTTGTAATTAAAAATTTGTTCTATGATTGTTTCTCATAAAGAAGAATATGACGTGATGGTCAAACAGGCCCATCTAGTTTAAGCATATGATTTTTTTTTGTTTATAGGCTTTTTAAAGAAAATGTTTTAAAATATTACCCCCACATCTTGGATCTGGAAGAGTGAATTAAAGAATAAATCAAAATATGCCAAATGTTCATAGAAAACTAGGAAATCCCCTTCAACAAAGTATATAACTGATAGAACTCAGATATAATTATTCTCAAAATTATAATAAGATTATAAAAAATGGAATCACCCACTTTTTTTAAAGCTGTTTTGTACTTTATTCATAGATCCTTAAAACTTGTCAGTCAGTTCAACTTCAAATTCATCAGAATCGGAAAAACTTAAAAGATTATGTTTGGAGGGCCGGCAGGAATACGTAAAATTTTGTCCAGATCAGTAATATATGACTAAAAATATTTGACTACCTGGAACTTTTAATTATAAAATACTTATTAGTCATCAAAATGAACTAATAACATTTTTATGGTTAGTTAAAAATTTAAAATCATTAAGATTCAAACTTATTGGATCGATAGTTTAATAACTTTCCTATTTTGTGCTGTGTTTAAGACATATGTATACTGTATAGGTATATAATTAGCTGCAAGAGTTCAATTTTGTTTGTACAAAATTATTAAGTTTCTAACAAAATACTTTGTTGAGAAAGCAAATGATAAATATTTATGTTTTATTAAGTAGTTTAAATATATATATAATATATTAATATATACATTAAAAAAGTAAGTATATAAAATTAAATAAATAAATACTAATACTAAATAGGTAGAGAGACAGTAAGTATTGAAAATTGTTGACTAATGATTAACTAAACGGCTGTACATTAAATGATTAATTGTTCAATAAATTTTAAAGACATTCATTTTCTTGGACTATTATTTGTTATGGAAAAAAAAAAATAATAAAATCTTTGTAGTTTGACAGTGGGAAAAAATAATTAATGCCACTGATGGGAAAAACTATTAAATAATAAAAACAAACAAAATAAATATTTAAAAAAGGTTGAAAAATTAATAAATCAAATTATATTTTTAATGTAATACATACTTAGATGGAGTGCAAAAAGTTTCATAAAAATATTTGAAATAAAATATCATCCACAATGCTTTTATTAAAATATATTAAATTTGGAACCCATGTCAATTGGTTAAAAAATTCAAAATGTATCATTCATGTTATTTTGACATACCTAACAATTGGGTTGACAACTTTATACTTCATTTATTTATGATTTACTATTTAATTTATAAATGTACCTATGTTAATAAATATATGATTTCTTACAATTGCCTTGTAATATTATAAATGGTTTATTTTAATAGCAATGTGGGTTGAGATTATTTTTCAATATAATATACTATTCAACTTAAAAAATTAATAGTACATTATATATTTATAACTTTATAAGTGTGTATAATAATTGAAAGGTAATCATATTTATTTATAATAAACAAATGTACATTTAACAGGATCTGAGTCTAATTAATGATTTTGTTAAAGTGAGTACATTTAATTGCAATAATAATAAGATCACAATTTTCACTAATGAGAATATATATTAGTGAAAAGATAAAATAATGGATGTTTAATTCTTCAAACTTTGTCATCTAAACAAAATAATAAAACAAATTAATCAATAATTAAATACGAATTCTTGATTTTTATCATAAATTACAAAAGTACAGTTGTTGCCAGATAAATTGAGACAGCGGCGCTTTTCAGTAGGTGTATCCCAAACTAGTGGCGATGTGTAAAATCTATGTATTATGTATAAATTATAATAATCTATCTATGTATAAAAATAAATATATATATATTATATATTTTCAGTAGTAACATTGAAATACAGAAAACCCATGATTTTTTGTTATTGCGCCGCAGCCGCCAACTCAATTTATCTGGCAACAACTGTATATGGTTTAATAAGTATGGAATTTTATTTGCTTACCATGATACCACCATTTTGTTTTCTTAGGATTTTTGTTGCATGTTTTTACATAAAAACTATTGTCTGGAGGTCTTTTCTGTAAATAAAAATAAAAATTATTATTCTATTATATATTATTATTATTTATTTATGTGTTTTTTGTGAAATAACCTTTTCTTTGCAGCTGCTCAGCATAGATATAATTGAAAGACACACTGATTGAACTGATAGTGCTGGTGACCAGTCATCAGTAAGAATAGATAAACAAATATGCCCATTACTATACACATGTGGATGAACTGGAATATTTTGGCCCACAAATGTAACCTTAAAATAAATAAAAATAAATTTAAATGAATATAATATTAAAATAAAATAAATATTTTTTACTTCAGGTGATTCAAAAGGATAACTGGAACCAAATTTGAACTGCAACTGAAACTGTTCTCCATCATATAAAGTGCCTTCAGCACCTTGCATATTTATAGTCCAACTGCAATATAAGATTTAACATTTAAATATTATACAAAAAGTAAAATCTCTATAACACACAATATACTAATTAAGATATATTGTGAGCATTTGGTTCATTAAAATGAATTAATTTTAAAACAAAAATAATCATACTAAGGAAAAAAATAATAAAATAATAGTTAGATTATTAGAAAATGTTGGTTTATATTTTTTGAATAATAATAATTTATTTATTTTTCTACCTAAGTTGTCATTTGATGAAATTACTTTTATTTATTGAAATTTATCCTAATCATATCTGGTACAAATATGAATATTAATAAACCTACATCAGATAATCAACTAAGTTGGATAATTTGTATTGTATAACATACAAATTTGTGTTACAAAATGAGTAAGTAATAAATATTTTATTAATATTAGATTTACATAATAAAATCTATACATCATAGTATACAATGTGTTCAGGAAGGAAATGACTAGCCGACATCATATGAAAATTTACTAAAAATTGATGAAGAAATAGCAAAATACCCTCTAAAGAGAGGGCTTTTTTATTTTTTTATTTATTAATTTACTTTTTTTTTTTAACAAAACCAAACTTATCACGCATATTTTTTCAGAATCTTCTAAACTTTTCAACATTTCAACATATATTTTTTTTAAGCTATTTAATTGTTCCATTAACCAACATACACAATCAAACTGAAGTTATGTACATTATTTTAATTAAATTGAAAAACATTGACATGTTTTATCAAAAATTAGTATTTTTGAAAGTAAAAATTGATTATTATTTTTCTGAACATTACCTTGAATATCTAAAAGTTTGGTTTTAATATCCAAACATTCAGTTTTGGTATACTTTCATAATATGACTAATTAATACTTAACAACTAATTAAACAAAAATTCATAATTAGGTAAAACCAATAAACTTTAAATCAAAAATAGCTATGGAAACAAACATCATAGGGAATTTGTGTTGATTAGTTGTTGAATACATTTTTTGTGAACACACATTAGAGTGAATTGACAATTTTAAGATATTAATATCTATTTGAAATCGTTTGTAAATCTGGTTTTTTTACGATTATTCAATTTATAACAGTTATGAATTATTTTAAATTGTATATTTTACAATTATAATTTGCAAAAAATTTAAATATCATAAGAAATAACCAAAGAAACTAACAAAAATAATGTTTTTATCTTTAAGTGTAATAATAGGTCAATTCAATCTATATAAAAAAAAAAATAACCTGAAGTTGGATTCTTAGATACCAAATGTAAAGAAATGCAAAAAGCAATTATGTTTAATTGTAAGAGAACTATTTATTTTGAGTTAATTCATTAGTAGTTTTTAATTATTGTAATCATTAAAAATATTTGCTGCGTGTGAATCCACCTCAAGTAAACAGTACAAAATTGGTTCTCCTAAAGATAAATTACCTATGTTGTGTGTTTGTAATATGGAGATAATATATTTAAGAGGATATCCTCTTACGATTTTTATAATATTTTAGCAGAATAATATATAAAATATAAATACTTGTAATCATAACATATACATCATCAAATAAGAGTTGTATAAACTTATAACCAACACATCAGTAGAGATTAATTATGTACTAACACATTCAGATTCTGTTCGGCTTGGTCAGCATCTACAACCATTCCTGGAGGAGGTTCTTTAACAAGCGATATCAATTCTTTATGGAGTCTTTTCTACGTAAAAATAAAAAATGATTAACATTGTTTTTGCAATAAAGATGTAATTGTAACAATGTATAAGCAGATACATACTTCGGATGGGGTTTTACCGGCCATTTCTCTACAATCTCCGATAATAAAACAAATAATGTATTTTGTTATTAAAACTGTGTAGTATTCATAGTGTGATCAATAATTAATTATTGTGTTGTTGTATCAATGAGTGAATGAGAACATATTGAACATTAAATAAAGACGATGGAACATAAAACCAATGTCTGCGAACACGATCTATACGCGGTTGGCTGAAAATCGTCGTAAAAATAATAATAATCAATTAATTATATCAAAATTAATAGTGTATCACTGTATATTCTATTTAGTTAAGTATTTGAAAAAAAATAGTATTAGATATTTTGCTATAGAAAACAACAAAAGGTCTTGTATCTTGTTGTCTCTTATCATTAACATAATATTATATAGTACCACGGCTAAATATATATATATTTAGCCATGTATAGTACAGTGTGTGTCGGATGACACGCCAGCTGACTGTTTTTACAATGGAAGAATAAAACGGTCTTAAATCATAGCACAGGCCACAAAACATAAGACTCGTTGGACGTTGATTGAAATATATAAATATTTAATAACTGTAGTACTTACTTCTGTAGGTCTGCACCCTAATCCTAATTAAAGTTTAAGTTACCTATTGTGCATAATATCACAATTATTATAAAATATAAATATTACATTTAAAGACTAAGGCCTGACGCAAACGCAATGTTGGATTAAACTATTAAGATTTACAAAATACGAATATCACAGACTAAAAAATATACGAATTCCGTCAACTCCGAAGAACAATTAACAAATACTAAGTTGTGTCGCTGACCGCTGTGATTGTATACATTAAACTGTCCAGATATTAACATATTATTTGATATGCAATATTATTGATACCTATTATGACAATCAAGTGGTCGCGGTTATAGCTGCAAACGTTGCAATCGAAAAATAATCATAAATTTATATAAATTTAATTTAATTATGTGAGAAGTCTGTATTTACAATAATATATAATTATATCGACATAATAATATGCTTTTGTATTTATAGTAATTAGATCAATGATTGTGTCTGGCATTTAACTCACAAAATAATAAATATTGGGTCTCATGAATAGGTTCCACCTATCATTAAATAAGATGAAAAAATGATTATTATTATTTAATAATAATTACTCATGACTCATGAATTAAACTATTTAGATTATAATAATAAAAACTAATCAAAGCTGTATAGCCAATAAATTACTTAATTTGCTGAATCTATAATTTTTGTTAGGTATATCATAAATACATAATTATTAATTACAGAACAATTATTTATATTTTATAACTGCTCTAAGTTCTACGGTCCGACGTCATTCACAGATAATGAGATATTCGGATATATAATGTGGATAATAAAGTTTATAAGCCACACTTGCAGTTATTATATACAATAGTGTCTAGTGAATAGTTATTTAACGCCGTATAGAAATAAAAAATAATTGGTCTCCACTGTCCAGGATGAAGCGCACCATGCCACTATATACCACTACAAATAAGTTAGGATGTTAGGAAAATAGCTGTTCAGCATAGAAAGAATCACAACTTACGTTCTTACTTCTTAGAATACCTATCTATATAACACGAAAGCTAAAATACATATTTTGAGCCAAATTTGTACTTCGACATTTTGTATAATATGGTTTTAAACCTTTGATTTATAATTCATTGTTAATTAAAATACCTTATTGAATATGAAATCTGAAAATATTATTTTTATTTAAATTCGTTAAGTATTAACGGGTCGTATTCAATAAATGTTTTGACCCTGCCCCCTGGGGCCTGGTTGCAAACAAAGCTCGACCAACAAATTTTATGTCCAACAAAATAATCATAATTCACGAAAAAAAAAATTGGCATATTTTAAATAGAAAATTTCTGTGCTCGTCATTTTTACCCTAATGAATAATGATATTATTATTAAATGGATATCTAGTGAAGGTTTTAGTCAGTATTCTTTAAGTAAATATAATTATAACAACTGTTGTTTGCAAACAATTATAATTATTCGTCTGACCTGTATGTGTTGTCTTTGTCTTATTACTAGTTACTAACGTACAATATGGTAAATTGGTAAACGGTAAAAAGTCCGGTGAAAAAAAAAATCCAGAATAAAAAATAATATTATTTATTAAGTATATACGTCATAATTATTAAATTATGCATTAATTAAAGTTGTCAATCAACTATTATTTTAAAATTATTTGTATATTAAATAATTAAATTTAAATTAATACATTACATTATACGACAAATTATTACTACTCCCTACTACTTTTGACTTTTCCGTACCTAACCATAAATTGAGATGTCATTGTGATATTGTGTATAAAACTGTCTTTATAGTAAGAGCGATAAAAACATATTATTTGAAAAAAATGACGACCCATTTATTATTTAATAACAAAACATATTTGTTTAATAGTTACTTAATTAACTAATTTTTTAATAATTTAATAATTAATATACATTTAAATAATTTTTCCGTGGACTTTTTTCCTAACATCCCATTCCTATACATTGATTAATTTTTGTTGAGCGTCTTGCCGTCTTACAGTTTATAAGTTTTACAATTGTGATTTGTACTTTGTAGGTTTTAAAGCACATTTTACATCAGTTTGTGTGTGTACATTTATATAAAAAAACTATATAATTATACCTATTACCTACTGTTGTATATTGTACTTTTATTAAAATAAAATATATAATGAATATAACTATATATTTATAAAGTATATTCATTTAGCTTATGTTGTATACTTACTAACCTCCTCAAATACTCAATTGTTTTTGTCGACATCCGATTTTTGCGGCATAGTTCAGAGCCAATCCATCAATTTTCCTAATAGATAATGTCTGCAATGAGGTTTATTGTTAGAGAATATTCATGTTTATTTTGAATGTATATAGGTATTTGTAAATATGTAGTGTGTTTATTAGGTATGAGGTTAAGAATAGATCAGTACCCCAACCCTCAATAAAAATTACTAAAATTATTATCTAGGTATTAAGATATGGGTTATATTAATACATAGTATTAAAAAAAATCACCCAGGAGGGGGGGGCGATCGCCTCCAATAGTTTTATACTTTGTCATTTGGGTATAGTGATATATCAATATCATAAAATAAGTGTTGTAATTTTTAGGTTTTCCTAATTTTGATGTATTTGATAACGACGTCGCCAATACCTATTGTTTAAGACAGGGGTCGGCTACTGGCGGCCCGCGGTCCGGATCCGGAATGCGGAAGGCAAAACTCGGGAGTCGGGCCTCTGTCAACACATTGTACTTCATTATATTGTTATTTACTGTAATAGTATTATTATTAATAGAGAATATAAATATAGAATATTTAATTTAATTTATAAAACTAAGATTATAGTTATATCATAATTCATTGCAAATATTTTAACGGGCAGGTAATAATCGGTTTTATTACAATGTTATTGGCCGATAGCCGAGTCGCGACAATACCCAATATCAAATATTATACCGACGGCGGCGTAAAATTACATATTTTATTGCTTATGGTTGCTATCTATTGAAATAGTTATATTATTTGTCTGTAATTCTTATTTTCTAAATAACAATTTAGTTAACGATGTAGTACGTGTACATTCGTCAATCAAATTTCATGATAAATTATTATTATTATTTATATTATATAATAAATTTACCTAATATTGTAATTTTATAATCTAAAATCTAAATTTCTGTAATAAGTAGATATATATATTTTTTTCATACTCCTAATATTGTAATTTTTAATACCTATAAGTTAGCTGTATAATAACTAAATAATTTATTTTTATTTTTATACTACTATTTTAAAATATAAAGATTTTAAAAAGATTTTTTTCACTGAACCTCATTGTTTTATTATTTTATTCTATAGGACTCTAATAGAAATTACTTGCCGACCCCTGGTTTAAGAAAACAATTTATTGGTGGGCGGACTCTTATATATACTGTATTAAAAAGTAAAATTTAAAAATAGTATTTAAAATATTACAAACAGTACTGAAACGTAGAAGCTGTAGAAAAATATTTTTTTCTAATTCAACAAACCTGCAGGAACACCTAACTGAGTCTGAGTTTGTGAAGATCTTACCATTGGTGTTAAAAAGCAAACTACCAACTGATTTAATAAACTTTTGTTTTGAACTTTGCACAGAGATAACCAGGTCACCTAAGTATACTTTTAAAAAGTGGGCGGGTTACTTTCGTTACAGATGGCCAGAAGAAACAGCTTAAAAATGTGTAAATTAGTGAATAGCAAGGAGAACGATCAAAGTTTCGTGGATTTCGTTATGGCTGAGGTGGACAAGGATCGTGATAACAGAATATCACTGGAGTCTGGATGACTACCGTATAGGCTGTGTACGAAAATGTCTCTTGGATGCAATTTTTGGGGAGATTCCTTCAACGTTCAACAGAAAAAAAAATTGATGAGACTATTTACAAATCGACTATATGTTAATGATATATAGACTTCAGCGACAGTGTTGACTCGAGAAAACATGGAGAGTATTGTTAGAACGAAACCACAAAGTCAAATCGATAATAATACTATAGTAGAATATAATTTTCCAGCGATTCTACTGGTTTGATCATAAACCATGGCGGTCCTCAATCTACGAGTAGAAAAAATCAAATAGTATCGGATTGAAATTTTTTTACATTATTTATACAAATATAATAAACACAATATTATATAAATAATAAGTATACATTTTTCTACTATATAGACAGTGTCGGCCTGGCACACCAAAGGCCCATGGATCAGTTTTTTTATGGGGGCCCCCAAAAGTGTACATGACATATTATTGAAACAACACCTTAAAATACTCATACTTCTATAAATATACTTTAAATTTTTAACAATGTGATGGATCATAATAAAAAATGTATATTATAATCACTAATCAACTGTCATAATATAATTTAGTATAAATACCTAATAATTAATAATCATGAGTTAACTTAAATATAAAAACAATTTTACAACTAATTATTTTTAAAACATTAAGAATTCTTTGTTCTTTTTCTTCATTGTGTTTAAGAAGAAAGATAAAACCTAACTTATCTGCAATAGCGGTCAATAGTCAATAGGCTATTGAAAACTATTTTTTTTTATATACTATATTTTTGCCATATTATTAAGGCATTTTTTCACGTAGGTATACATACAACTACGTAATATTCACCTTTAAGATAGGTTATTAGGGCGGTTACCTAGGCCAGCGTTTCCTGAATGGTGGTCCGCTGAACCCTGGGGTTCCGTGAAAGAGCCACAAGGGTTCCGCTTTCCGTCCAAAAATTAAACAGAACTTTTGTAAAAAAGAATCACAGTCACAACCGTGACGCGAAATCGCGGCGCTGTTAAGTTAGGTTCGCGCGATAATATTATCTACAACCGTGGTTGAACTTTAAGTTAAAATGGCTAGATGCACACAAATTTCATTCTTCTCAATAAATTAATAAAAACGGGTAGGTACCTAGTTACATTGTATTTTTATGTACGGTAAATGTTTTTTAATGCATAAAATAATTGTCTTTCATTTATATTTTTTCCTTCTTTTTAAATCAATTATAAAAATATAAATACTACAAGACAATAATTTTCTATTATCAAACTAGGGTTCCGCTAGGAATAAGTATAATCAATTAGGGTTCCGTAGAAAAAGTAAATTGGGAAACGCTGACCTAGGCTAATATACATCTTGTAAAATTATAAGATGAATATTATAAACAATATTTCACCATTAACATCAATAAGTGGGTACTTGTCAGATAATTATTATAATATACCAATGTTTATATATTATTTGATAATGGTCTGTTTTTTTATTCGTATACGTTTAAATGTTTAATGTATATTAATTTATATTAATATTAATATTATATAATATTAATATTTATCATGGTATAAAACGAAATATTTGATGTGAAATAATACACTAAGATTCATTTTAGAAATTGTATATGTATTATTCTGTTACTCACAATTATATAATATATACCTACTTATCTACATGGCTATACATTTGTATTTTATGATAAACCAGACTACTAGTCATATTATTAGCACGTACAATAGTAGAGCATTTTTCTGTATATTGTAATGTAATATTTCAGTCAGTACATATTTATATACTTATAAGTTACAATACAATTAATTATACATAATCTTTTTGTATAAATTATATTATGAATTTGTTTGTCGCCGTTAGACTTTTTTTAATTATAATACTAATTTATCGATTATATCAAGTAATTGAAGTATTCGATATAATTTTATTTGTGATAATATATTTTTTTAAATAATTTTTTTTTCTATCCTTAACATCATCACTACCTACAATATAAAACAGTAACGTATGAAATTGTAATTATTATAATCATTTTATATATTATAATTATTAATTAATTAATTTTTCTAATACTAGCCACTGGGTAATAATTGTTTGTATCTATACAACTTTACAGCTTTTGGTTTTTTTTTGCGTTACCTACTATAATAGCTATAGGGAGTCAAGTTAAACTATTCTATTTTCCAATCACATAAAATATTATTAATTAAAGCGGCTCTAGAGTTGATAATAATAATAATAATAAATATAATATAATTATATATAAATAATATACTATAATATTGTAATATTTTTTCACATACACAATTATAGATAGTTAAGTGGGAGTTTGACCCACATATAGATTAAAATATATAATCTATATCATTATTCCAAAAAGTTACTTGACAATTGTACTATTATGTACTGTTCATACAATAGAACAGGGGGTCACAAAACCCAGCCCGCGGCCCTCACAGGACGGTAAATATACAAGTAGATATCTAAAATTTAAAGATTAAAAATTATTTGTTTTAATAAACTATTATTTTTGGCCGGCTAAGAGCATTTGATATTTTTTGTTGCGCTTGAATAAAAAAGTTTGGAGGCTCCTGCTATATAGGTAATGGGTATAAGCATCTGATATTGATTCAATTTTAAATTTCCCGGGCCCCGAAAGAAAAACTAATCCTAAAAATTACGGCTGAATACTTTGATAAATACTTTATATACATTTATTATAATAATAAAATAATATTAATGCTTAGTAAAAAAAATTACGAAATTACGACACTAAAAAAAAAATAAATAAACCGAGGGGTCCTGGCCGCATTCGCGGCCCAGCAGCCATGGCCAGACCGACACTGACTATAGATCATCCTCTACTCTGGAAGTCTTGAAAGACTTGAAATGTTTAAAGTCTATTTACAGTTTGGATTAGAATAAAGTTAGTTAACGTATAATCTACTTCGATCTAACTTACCAAATTTTTAAATATATAAATATAATGTTACCTATTGTAAATAAAATAATTATCTGTAAGCATAAAATGCAGTTTTTTTTTTTAAATTCAACTTTGATTACTGAATACAAATAATAAGTTTAATAAATTACTATTTATACAGAATTGTTCAGTAATAAAAAGAAAGGTTATGTTTATCGTTTTATATTAATAAATTCGTATGTGTACTTGAACAAATTTGAGACTGACAATATTCATATTAATTTATATTTGTTTATATAATAAATTAATAAAAAAACACAGTACTTGTTTTTACTCAGTTTTGTCCAAATTGTAAATAGACTTTAAATATTTCCAGACTTCCAGAGTAGAGAAAAATGATCTATATACAGTACTACAGTAGAAAAAATGTAGGTATACTTATTATTTGTAAATATTAGTGAAGCACAAAGATATCGATAACAAAAATAATATTCAATATCGAAATACGACATATCGTTATGTATCACTAAAAAATATCACACATTTTATCGATTGATCGATATGTAATTTTTATGCAATTTTAAATTTTTGTTTACGTCTCCATCACGGCTCGAACCGAAATAAAGTACTTTGGAATAACACTTGATAAAAGACTAACCTGAGCCCCCCTGGCCCCCACCTAAAAGAAAAAAGAAAATCATGCAGCGAACAATAGACTTCATCTCCTGCAACCACTTCTTAACTCCAAAATCCCACTCCAAAACTAACTTATTATGTATATTATGTATAGTATATAAGTCAATCATAAGACAAGTTTGGTCTTATGGAATAGTAATCTAGGGTCCGGACAAGCCCGCGAACATTAGGTCAATTCAGGCTTTTCAATCAATTGCGCTAAGGTTAGCCCCCTGGTACGTTTCAAACTTTACCTTACCTACACGGCTACACAATCACTTAAAAATAACAACTACCATTAAACTAGCCAAAACAATATACAAACGTTTCCACCAAAAATTTAAGCACGCATAGCAATACTTTAATATCACACATGTCCACCTTCGAAAAATCCACCACGCAGACTAAATCGTAAAATTAATTGACTACCGATTTAAAAAAAATGGCTACAGAAAATAAAATAATAATAATAATAAACTACGTAACAGGTCATTATTTATAATAATTGATAACTCCCTTGTTTATTAAGTTAGAGAAACGATCAAATGCCATAAATCTTTTCCGCAATTAGCTCTTCAATTAATAAACAAAAATCATAACGATCCGTTCAGTAGTTTCCGAGAACATAGGCCTCAAAGGTTTACATTGGTTTTCATTTTCATATTTTTTATATAATAATATATAGATACATATATCAGCTATTCGCCTATACGGCAAAAAGGTAAGTATTATCACAGATATATACTAATACTATTACTATATTAGTATATATCTATTCTGTGGTATTATAGTTTTCTCAAAATGTGATAAGGACTGTGATAAAAAATTAAATGTTATCTTTATCATATATTTTATCATTTATGTCCCTGCATTAAATCGTGCTTATATAAATGCATAGACATAATCTGTGATCATACCAAGAGTAGTGCCTTTACTAATTATTTTTCTGTAGTCATTAATTCATTTATTCATAATTAACAATTAGTATATACAATTTCACTATATTAGAGTAATTTTTACCTTTTATTTAGATCAATTTTGTTTGTAACTCGTCATGGCTCTGCGAATACTTTTCAAAAACATTACGTTAAGAAGTGGAATGCCTTTGCAATTAAATGTGAGTTGATTTTAAATATTTCAAGGTATGAACATTTAATTGACCATTGTGTACAAAGTACAGAAGAAAGATATTTGTAATTTTATACAAGCAATTGATTTTTTTATTATTTCTCTCATGAATGCAAAGTAGGTAATCAGAAAAGTTTTTTGATAGTTTTTACTGTTTTCAAAGTAACCTAAAAGCATTAAATTGTCATTGGATATTCAAGTATAAATTTATATGAATTATCCATTGATCTTCGACAGTTATATACTTTTTAAATTAGATATTTTAATTTAGTTTTGTAGCATTAACAAATAAAATTAATGAACACAAAATAATTCATAAAAATTGTAATTTTTTAATGTTAATAATATTTATGTATAAAACTATAAGAATTTTAATAATTTATTATATAGAATTTAGTATGCAAACGTGATTCATCGTACCGTTCAAGCCCAATAGCTCAAGATCCATCATGTTATGCCAAGTATGAAGTATCATCTTCTTCAGAAGAATGGAAATTTGTTGAGAGACTACTACCGTCAACTCTTATACCAACACCATCTAACAGGAAAGATTTGCCATCAGGGTGGCAGCCACAAACAGGTAAACAACATTAATACAATGCATTGATTATATTACAGGGGTAGCCAGCGAGAAGAGACTCGTGAGCCACGAAATGTATTAATAAATATGGAAGAGCCAAAAATGTAAAAAAAATAGGCCATTTTATTATATAATACATAAATTAATATTAATAAAATGTGTTTGTAAAAATGTTACAATAAGATGCGAGCCGCGGTTTGGCCATCCCTGTTATATGTAGTATGTATATCCACCAGCAGTTCTAAACTTTTTTTGAATAATGGAACATTTAACATTTAATGAGATAGTTAGAAGCATGTATCATAGCAGAACATAGTTGTAAAATAAAATGGTATTTATAACAGTACACCAGTTAATAATCACTGATATATTATATACACATATTTATAGCTGAATTGTCTAATTATTATAACATTAATTATTAAAAAAATAAAATAATTTATTAATATCAACAAATTAACATTTTAGTAAAAAAAATATTTTTAAATTTTCTTAATGAAAATATTTTAATATTAAATTACCAAACAGAATATTTTTCTAATTTCAATTTATAACTATTCTAACTAGTAACTAAGTAGTATAACTTATAACTTAATATTTTTGCACTTGGAGTTTTGATGTGTAGTTGGAGACATAGATTAGACAAACAGTTTAACTTTGCTTTTCTAAATTGAAAATTTCCAATGAATTTTCCATTTTAAAATTGTCTCAGTTTCTTAGGTTATTAAAAATAATAATTACCACAATGACTTGAAAATTCAAGTTTGTTTATTATTCTAATCGTACTACTATTCATTTAATTTAAAGTTAAGCCATTTTCTAAAGCCACTTATTATTTGATGATTCTCTTACACAAATCACGAATCTTGATTACCACCAAAGAAGTTGATCCTTGTCTTGAACAGGTTAGGTTTTGATAATACCAAATTGTTTAAAAATGAAATAGATAATGGTAGGTATTTACTAAAAATTGTACTGAATTATACATTTATACCATTATTAAATGTAATTACTAGGTAACTAGTATAAAATTATCATAAAATTTGCACATATTTATTATTATTCATGGTTTGATTTTACAGCAACATTTGGAGAATATCCTTACTTTGTCCATCGCTCACGTAATCATATGCTACCCGTATATCTTAAAGTTTCCATGAGAGGAACAAGACGTATAACTCAAATAAACAATGTTGATGGTAACATATGGGCATTAGAAGCAGCCATAAAGAAATATTTGACAAGAGTGTATGGTGATAAAAAAATAATAGCTACTAAAGTACATGAAGTATGTGGTCATTTATGTATTCATGGGGATCATGTATCAAAAGTTAAGGAATGGTTACTCAAGAAAGGTTTGTAAAGAAAATAATAGAATACGTAAAAAAAAAAATGTAATATAAAAATGAATTTACAATAAAATTTATGTAAAAGTAAACTAAAATTGCACTTGACTTAACACATTGTTAAATTATTTATAACTATACATTAAAATTTTAAAAATTCAGATAACATAATACAAGAAACACAAATATAGGAAGTAGAAAATAGTTACTGTTAATACTGAATTACAATATGAGCGAATAACATTAATAGTAAAAGAATATTTTATAACAGTGACGTGTGTGAACCAATTCTTTAAAAAGCAATTATTTGGTCGTTTGTTTAATGAGGTAGTGAAACATAAATATGGGATTAAAAATTATATATACATAAATTAAAATAACTGTAAGTATTTAAAGAAACAAATAAACTATTATAGATGGCAATGATATAGACTTTTACTATACTTTGTCAAGTGAAAGAACATGCTGCAACTTAATAAAAATCAGTTTTTCTGTGTGTATCAGCAGTTCCCAACCATTTTGAGACTATTACTCATAAATCAAGAAAAATATTAAGAAATACCCTTCCCTTCCAAACAAATAATATATAAAAATTATTTAAAGGTAATAAAATTATAAGCGTCATTAAGAAATAAGATATAGTAATCCCCAAAACTATTAACAACTATTATTATAATATTACAATTACTTTTACAATCATAGTAAACTTGACTGATGCAGAGTTGATAATAATACATATAAAGTAAATAAAAAAATAGCTTTTACTCTTCAAAAATTCGTGTTTTATCCCTTGTGGAGCAATTAACCCCAGGTTGAGAACCACTGATATAAATGGAACATCCTGTTATTATTGAACCAGTCTTAATGGTCAAGTGCCATTAAGCACATAAGCTGAGATGCACAAAATCGGCATATTCTCTTACTAGTCAGATAGTAAACTATATGGTTTTATGCCAAAATTGAAATTAAAATTAACTATCGTTTTAGAATATTATATTAAATGATATATTTTGTATTTATGTTCATTTAAAACAAGCTCACATGCTACTGTTTAGTAATATTGTTTATGTACATGATTAATTACATTTTAGTTGAAATTAATTTAACACACACATCACAACTATTTATGGGTACACTAAAAACTAAATTCTATAATTATATCAATTTAAATTCTTAATATAAATCACATGAGTACCCTGTATAACTAAAAAATTAAAACAATTTAAAAATAAAAAAATAGTTAACAAACAAATAAGAGCAATTATTAAAATATCAATACTGATAATTGTACACAAAATATTCAATTATACATTTATAAAAAAAAAGATTGTGTAATAAAAGTATACACAAAAATAATCTTTCACATAATAAAACTGAGTTGTTATAATTATAAAAGTATCTTATCAGTGAGCAATTTATTAGCAGGACTTTGCATTCAGTCTTGTAGATTTCTATTTTATCTATATGTTTATAAAACCACTTTCAGTCTGATATATGAACACTGTTCTTTATTTAAAAACAACATTGTATTTACAATGGTTTCTATACTTTTACTTCAGACATAGTTTTCATCTTTTGCATCTTTAGAATGCCACGTCCTTTGAGTATCTGTGGGCAAGGGCATAGCTCGTCTGGGCAATGAATTTATTTCATTTTCAGAACAATTATTATTATGATTTGCTAAATATGAGATCTCTATAGCATTCTAAAATTTAAAAAAATTTATAATTTTTAATTAAATAAAAATAATTTTTTGAAATTAATAAACTAAAAACTTACTTTAGCGTCAGGAGCAAGTGGATTATTAGTAATGTTAATTGGATGTATCACATATCCGTTGGGTGGATGAGTGTGCCCGTGCGTATTGTCGGAGGACATTGGCAAAGTGCATCCATTAACCATTTTACCATTTTTCAGGGCAAAACCATTCATTGATAATGGCTCTAGTCCTGATACTGCTTCAGAACTCTTGTTAAGTTCTAAAAATTAAACAAAAAATAATTAATAAACTGTAATAACAGTAAATGAAAGTTTATAAAAAAACAGTTATTTACCTGGCGAGTTGGAGTGTGATGACATTCGTTTACTATATATACAAACAGTAAAAAATATAAGTAGTACAATAGCTCCAATTACAGCTGCAACTGCACCAAGTAAAACGTAGAGTGACTTCACACCACCAATTGTCGAGTATACATTATTATTATTTGCAACATTATCCGGTATGTTGTCAGTCCATTTTGGAGTATCTGTACTTGTTTTAGGTTCTCCTAAAAATTAAATTTTTGAATGTTAAATTATATAATGCTAATATACTATACAACTAAAACAAAAACTTATGCAAGTACAGGGTTAAGAAATAAAAAGCAGTATTGCGAATTAAGATATTGTTTAATAGATACTTGATACTTGGCTTTGAAATATCACAATACTAGATACTCGATAGGAATATTCAGGGCCGGTCTAAGGGGGGGGGGGGACAAACTGGGGCACTTGCCCCGAAAGTTTTGGTCATGGGGCGCCAAATTGTGGGCCTAACAAAGGGAGAGGGCGCTAAATTATTCATTGTCCCAGGTAAAAAATATATTAGATCCAGCACTGGGTACATTCAAATAAATTAGTTATAGATTTTTAAAAATTATATTATATTATTTTAAGGATGGCCACTTTGTTAAGTATTGAGAACAACAAAGATTGTTGTTTCTTTTCAAAAGTTATACCTGATTAATTATTCC
>VUJU01004165.1:0-20440 GCA_009835225.1 Aphis craccivora
ATAATATTTATACATTATTATTCTGTTAATTTTTTGGGAGGGAGGGGTAACTTCTAATATCTAACCTGATTTATGGGTAAAAGTCTTAAAAAGGTTGGGAACCGCTGCATTATATTATCACGAAAAAAAATTAAATGATGCAATGCTTATTAATAATTATCATAAAGGACATTTATGTAATAATAATTTAATATGTTAGTACGTATATTACGATATGTACTATACTATACTAATTATTATTCATTCAAAACATACCTATAATTTCATATTTGGCAGAAAAAACTGAATTTATTTTATGATAATAATATTATTGTCATAATAAACATTTTTAAAAATTGTATTTTATTAAAAATTAAAAATATAACAATAGTAATTGAAATACTGAAACTGACTATTATTTCAATATAATAACATTGAATTAACTGAAAGACAAAACTGAGTAAATTTAAAATGCATGCTTTAAATTAAGTTTTCATGGATACATTATTAAAGTTAGTAATGAAGATTTTATCTTCCGAGAGTTTTTAGCTACTGCAATAACAAAAACAATTTCGAACAAAATATTACCACTAAAAAGTGTTAACGAAACAAAATAAATATTTCATATAAATCAATAATTCTTTATTCGCAAAGAATACAAATTGAAACTTTTAAACAATAAAATATAATATAACTTTAAAAATATATGATTTTATTAAAACCCATTATATGATGGTGCTCTATAACTCAATCATTATTATTTTTCAAACATAAAAAAGTAAATATAAATAATGTTTTTGTTCTGTACTGAATAATTGTGATTTTTCAAAATCGAGTTTCCAATTTATTTGTCTGCAAAGTCAAGTAATAATGTCTTTGGTCTATGATGTATGATAATATTATATTATCTTAATAGTATATATAAATGGTCAGATTGTCTTTTTAAATTTATTGCATTATATTATGACTCTTAAACATTTTTTAAAATTCTGATGATAAAACTTTTTAATGTATTAATAAAATCATATGTCAGTATGTTGGTAACTATAGTGAGATTATATGTTAGAATATCAGTAAGTACTTTATTATAAATCCAAATATTTTTAGGCGTTGTACAATAGGTGCCTACCTATATCATTTTTAGTATCTAATATAATAACATTTAATGTTCATTTTATAGCGATGAAATAATATTCTTATTTTTGTGTTAGCAAAACTTATAATTTCAAAGAAAGACAACTTTCAAAAATGATAATACCTAAGCAGGTTACTTATAATAATATATAGGTACGTATACACTACACCGTTATATTATTATCGTTGTGTTTAGTACCAGCCTATGATAATAATGATAGGTAGTAAAAAATAAGAAATCATCGTCGTAACTGTATAGGTAGATTCCTTTATGTTTTGATTCTCGAATAAGTTTAATCCATTATTTTGGGTCGAGTTTAGTCGGGTAAACTACTATCAAACACAATATTTATGAAATTAATACTGATAATCATGAAGTTGGTCTTAAAACGTCACTAACCTAACGGTTTTTGTTTTTATCAAATATTGTGATTGATTTCATTACATCATTTTTTTTTAATTTTTGTTCGTAAACATTTAGTTTAAATTAAATTTCACTTTGTATTTATGAGCTAGAGTCTATCTCGGTTTCATAATATTGTTCTGCACATGGTTTGCACAAATAAAATTTTATTTTACACTATAAATAATGTACCTACAGTGGTTTTTTTTTTTTTGTCTAATTATTTATTCCAGCCAGTAACTAATTTTACCCATTTTTAATTCCCGACACAAGTTTAAGATGTTATAGAAAAAATAATTCACAATACAAGAAAAAATATGCTTAAATGAAATAATTATATACATTATGCAGTGTCGCATGTATTCCTTATATTATAGACCATACAACCGGATGATAATGACAGTGATTATACATTTACACATTGGTAATATCTGAGATATGGATAAAGTGTTCTCTTCCAAAAATTACCATAATCGAGAATGAAAATTGTGTTAAAAAATAAATTACAAATCAATATTAACAATTTTAAACATTTTAGACGAATAAACTAAAATAATCAATATTATGAATCGGAAACCGGAAAATGTTCTTAGATGATTAGATCACTTTATATCAACCATTTTTACGCATATTGCAAATGCACATTTATATTTATCACATATCAGGAAATAATACATTAATTATTGGTAGTAAATTGATATTATATTGTCATTTATTTGCAGGTATAATTGCAGTATAACAATAAAGTATTTGGATAATGTCTTAAAATATTTTATATAAAAATCGTAATACACATACAGTTTGATATTATTAAGTAGTGACATAATTATTACAACATTCCCACGGATTAAAGGGTGTATTTGATCATAATTAAACTAGATAATGACTTAGAAACGACTTAATGTTATAACAGCAATTTACGAATAGTAGACGGATAATACATTTTTGATAGTATTATAATGTTAGGCTAATACGTATTTATTTACTTTTTTAAATGTATAATTTTAAGATTTTGTAGAAACAATTTCTTCAAGTCCAACCAGTTAGGTACTTCAGCGAGATTTTTCGAAGTAGGTATCAATTGTATTTATGCTACGATTAAAAGAACTCATTTTTGTAACCAAATTCTGAGATAGTCGTTAATTTCTTACAATTAATCTTTAATACCACTCGTGGTCGTAAATATTAAGGCCTATACGATAATGCATCAAGTATATTATTATCAAAAACATATTTTGTGGATTACAACGCACGCACTCGGTTAGGTTAGCTGATGTTCATATCATTATTCGTTAATTAGGGTACACGATTTAATTGATTCTTTTACAACTTAAATGAATCTCGACTATTGGCAGGAAGAGGAAGGAAAGGGTAATTAAAAATTTTTGGTACAATTATTATTGATATGGAGCGTGTTCCTATAGTTCCTATCGGTTATAATCGTTTTTATTTTTTCTATTTAATGCTAATTTAACAGTTGTATGTATACTCGTATTATTATTAATACAAAAAAAAAAAAAAAAAAAAACGAAGATCCAACTCTACAGAAGAGGGGAGATCCACTCGTCGACTACTCAAATATACTTTTACAGACGGATAATAACAATAAAATCGTACACACCACACCGCGATCAAGGGTCTTCATCAGACCCGTCCCCGTTTTGGGAAATCACGACAATAATATTATAAACAATAATATTCCATTATATTACCTATATTGTTTATAATTATTATTTACACCGATACGATATCGTTATTGTAATAATATATGGCTTTACGTGTGTACCGTTCGCGCGGTCAGCAGCCGCGGTCGACGGCAGTCGTTGTGTGTGTCTCGTCTGCGGCGCCGCCCCGTCCGCCCGGTAAATAAAATATAATATATATATATATATACACACCACGGGGTGGGTGGTAGGGTCCAGATTGTGCGTTCGTGTGTGTGTGTTCATCTCTCGGGGTCAAGGCCACGCGACGGCCCAGACGATGACGTCACCGTCTGCCCAACACACGAGTGATCGCAACAGGTGGTGCAGACGGTGGCGGCGGAACAGTCGCGGTCGCAGTCGTCGTCTATGGTCGCCATCGTCTCCGATCGCCCCGTATAGGAGTGCCCCGACGCACGCACACACACACACACACACATACACCCACATACACGAGCGCCGTCGACCCAAGTCCCGCGAGGAAACGCGTGCCGCTACGGTCTACCACGTGCGCCTTTTTTTTTCAGTTATTTCCGTTATTTTTATTTCCACTTGCTATATTAGGTGTATGGTAAACAATCGCCGTCATCCGACCGGAAATCTGTTCGACTGTGATGCAAACACTACACGTCCGTCGTAGAATATATCAGCTATTACATCGGCTATAACGATGATGACTGCACTTTTATAGCCGGCCCGAAACCTGAGAAAGTGCTGCAGTATGGAGCTTATTGCTGCCGCTAAAAGTGCATTTGTGACATCAGGTCAGGCCGTCAGATACACAGGTATACGTTCGTGGACACGAGTTGGTATTGCACCAGAATAATCTAAAGGTAAGTCTTTAAAGGACTCCGGGAAACTGGGTCAATGCCGCGTTCAATCTCGATATATAATATCCGATTTTATCAAATCTCTATAAGTATTTTTTTTACATTATTTTCAAAAAAAGAATTAAACACGTTATTAGGTATCTATACATTTAAATCATAATTTTGTTTTTTTAGAGATGTCCTTCAGCACGACCGTTTTTTCTACTTTATATGACAATAAAATCATTACATGCAAATTATTGACTATATCATTTAATTACATCAAAATCGTCAAGGGAATATAATATAATTTTAAATGTTTTATTATAAAAAATCATTATAATAATTAATTAATAGCTAATAAGAACACGTTTAAGAGCCTTGCAGTTATTGAAGCAGCAGAAACGTAAGAGTCTATTAATTTGTTAGAAAAAAAAAAGAGTACTTAGTCGATCTTCCTATAATCACTGGCTCGCAATATTTGTAGGATTCGTGATTTCTGAAAACGTATATATTTTAGATCTATCATAATATATCTTAAGATCTCGTACACTGTGAATACAATAGGTACAGCACCACTCCTCTGCGCGATTTACAGGACGAACGTTGTCGAGTCACACCACAGACACGCGCGATGCATAGTGGTGCACATTATAAGTTAGGTATAACGTTATACCACCTAATAGTATAATTATGCCATTCCGTGGTTGATTTTAATCTGTTCGCTCCGGCTGTGTTGTATATATACTAAACCGCAGACGATGATGAGCAAAATATGTATCCATTTCGCTAAAAAACACAGCGGTCGTGGCAGATCAGCGACATATAGTACGATAATTATAGGCGTGCGTGATCTTAAATAATAATAAAACAATAATAATGTCTTGTCCCGAGTATACGAATGGTAGTCCTATATAGTTCCTACAGTTCTTCGGGAACGCGTGGTAGAAATAACACCGTTGATCATAATTCATAATTATTATTATAGTACGTTATTACAACGCTTTACTGTCATAATATGAGTAGGTACCCAATGGTGACGACGAGGAGCGTACCGCACTATAATTTTATCAGAGATAGTCAGATAGACGTTTTATCGCGTAATATTCAAATAGCATATGTCGATTATTATAACCAATATAATAATATTTTATTATAAAAGAGATTGAAGTACAACACTTGTATACGATTAACGCATAACTAAAGTAAATAGTGATTACAGCGCGCGTGCAATACGTATGTATTATTATAATGTTTAATTCGATTGGCCGTTTTCGATCATCGTCGAGATAATACGGCGTTATTTATCGTAGTCATTAAATTAAATTGTGTTTGTGCTATTACAGTATTATATTATTTGAATTGAATTTTGTACATAATTTTTTTTTTTTTTTCTATTGCCGACCGCTTAAACGCACGGTTGGCATTACGGTCTATGCCTATACAACAACTATTATAATTATTGTTATAGAAAATGTAAATTACAATAATGTCGTCCTCATTGTCGTATTGTATCTCGTATACACCACCGTACGCGGTCGCGATTTATATAAATAATAATATTATTATGTACGCATGGTACATATTACGTATAATGCCTCGCAATAGTCGTGCCAATCCATTGTGCTATAGATTTTTAATCGTTTTAGTTGTAAATGAAAATAATATATATTATATCGCGTTTCCCGTATACGAACCGGCACGGTAGCGTACATATCATATCTCATCTATATACCTATTGAACTTTATCGAATCGGTAACAAACGATTTGCCCGCTACGACGCTGCGAGTAAGTGCAAACCGTCAAAACTTTGTTGAAACGATAAATTCATTATAAACATACCAAAACCGTTACATTAAAATATGCATTGTACACACAATCTATTATACTGTAGCTACTATTGTACAGTATCAACCAATAAGACGTATAATAATATTCAGAATTACATATTATAATAATAAATATAACATAATATTACAAGTGTTACGCTTAAATACCTGTGCTTTTGATAAATTATGCAAATAAACTGTACATTTTAAGGTGTATAATACACAATATTATCAAACTACTGTACTATGATGATAGTATAGTGTTATGTGTTATAATATATTATGTGACTTACCATCCATATGACATTATATTATGACTATTAGAACGGTCACATCAGTAGTTTTTTTTACCCTTGTTATTTTTTACAGGAGTTGACGGGTAAACGCGACACTGTTAACCTAACCTTTTAAATATGTGGACTATCATTTTAACAAACATAATATTATTACATATTATGTATTTTTTTTTCACACGAAGGATTTATTTGAAAAAATAACCTAACATGTATGATATAAATATATAATATTGATCATATTTTTTTTTTTTATATATGGACCATATTATTATTTACTCGAACACCTGCAGCAGTTATTATCAGTTATTAATAATATTTCAGACGTAATTTCTAAGTAAGAATGCAATAGTAATATATTTTTTTTTTACTGATTGAGAGACACGAGTATAATAAAAAGCTATAATTATTAGATAAAACAAATATTAAATTTTAAATAGATATGTTTTTTAAATGCGTTGTGTTTGTTCTGTAACATATTATAATATACAAATAATATATAACTATAGTGTAAATTTTTTTATGATAAATTATAAATTCAAACTGTTAATTAGCAACAAATAATATATTATTATGTGTTTAATATTATCAACTAACGAGTGATATGAAAACTTCCAATTTAAATTATATTCGTTTTCGGAAATCAACACCGATTATATATTATTATAAATATATTATCGTAATATATAATATTATAATATAGGTTTGCAGTATTTATAAATTGCTATGGGCCAAAGTCAGTCGAACCAGTAAATTATTGACACGTGTACGTATTAGCCATTCGCCATTATACAAAAGTCAAAGTACACAGGCGGGTGGTCAAACGTATTACACACTCATTATACGAGTGTGGCATTCTTAAAATGGGGATGAACGATGGTGGTGGAAATGAGACGTTGCATGTGAGCTCTATAGCGGTTTTAGCGACACAATAATAATTCTTTCTACTGCAGTGAACTCTCCCGGGTAAAAATGTCAAAAATAATCGTAAAATAAACTCTTCCGAATTTCGAAGACGATCATCTTGTATAAACCGTTCTGATTTATCGATGATGATAATAATAATAATAATAATAATAATATATTATACAAACCATTTCAATAGGTTACATTATTATAAAAATGTAATAAAACTGAAAAATAGCTAACGAATCAAAACATTCGTCCATTAGTTGAACGTTTTGTTTGTGTTATAGTGTTTTTTATTTAATGCATTATAGTCTTGACGATGTAGTGTAACGTGCTTAATGCTTATGTCTGGTTATTATAATTACACTGTTAAAACTAATACAGACAAATCGAATTATATCGTTTCAAGTTTTTGGTGATGTTTATAATAATATAATATATATATTATATAGAAATATACATTTTAATTATATTTATTTTAAGTGAAATAATATGTGAATCCTTATTATCTACGTTATTCGTATATTATATTATGCTTTAAAATTGTTTTTAATGTATGTTATGTAATATAGATGCTAGACGAGATATGAATATATTCCCAGATATTAGTTTTTGTGATACTAAAAATTTAAAATGGTTAAAACATTAATTTTAATAGTGATAGCTCTCTATAAATGATAGAGTTTTGGATGCACTTAAGCTATTGCACAAAAGATGTAATTTTTAAAGCAATACATATATTATTCTCAGCCTGTTATCTATATTATTAGCTGGAAATCAGTATAGGTATAAATATTATTTAAATTTACAAAAGCGAAAAATGAATTATTATATTGAATAGATTTAAATTCATTCAAATTGTAGACTAGACTCTGCGCTCGGTAATTTTCGACCTATACTTAAACGTAGTAATAATATTATGAGACGCAAAATAAAATTAAAATATCATATCGGAATGATAAATGTATAATATTACCTATGTATTTAATAGATCTCAAACCGAACTTTCACGTTTAGCCTATAGTGAAACGGAATTCCAAAAAATAAATAATATGGATTTGTTAAATGCCCGAAGGAAATAGGTCTTGAACAATGGATGACTTGTTAAGTAATAAAATGTAGATTGCCGTATTTAAGAACAAATCAGCACACTCGATCAAAGCTATTGTACTGTAATAATGTGAGGTCTTGAATCGAATAATAGGTATACCTTATATAGGTACGTAAATGGAATATTATTTTTTTCTTAATTATTGTAGATAATGTTTTCATTGAAACCGAACTATTGCCGTCGTCTATATACACTACATAATATATCATATCATCATATTTTATAGAAATGCCGTGGTTTTTTTCATATACATAATATTATATTATACAGTATATACACACGCCTAGTATTGATCATTTATAAAATATGAATAGGAATTTATTATTATTCTCTCTTGAAGTGTGGCCAATGTTAACCGTGCATTAAGTTGATAATTATTATATTATTTCAAGTCTGCGAAAAGATTTTAATCTCTTATTACGTCATTACAGTTAATAATTTGTATATGGTATACGTATTCTTTGCGCGGATGTAAATCATTATCACACGTGGCCGTAATCAACGTAATGAAATCGGTTTGAAATAGTTGGCGAAAAATAATTATTCATTTAAATCCATTTATACTATATAAATAAGTATATATCGTGTGTACATTATACACTCAAATGTTCATAAACTGGTTGACATTGAGATCAGCGATATTTTTTTTGTTTTTATTTTTTGTTGTGCTTCAAATACCAAAAATCATTGGGATTATCTATTTTTTATCAAAAAATACACACCCAAAATATTAAATGCTTAATACATAAACGAACGAGTGTTTCTGGATGGCATGTAGACAAATTAAAGTTAATTTCCAAATAAACGCGGTAACCGGTTTAAATGAAATGAACTCTGATAATGGCTCATTCAATTTTTTTCCGTACCGGCAAACAACTTAAAAATGTATACCAAACCAACCAAAGCGAGGATCATTATTTTTTTTCGTTTTATTATTTGACATTGTTAGACAGTGATGGAACCCGATCGTTAATGAGATATCTGTAGATCATGGCAAAAAAAAAAAAATTAAAAGAAAGGTTATTTGCAATTTGACAAAAAAGTACATCTAAGTACTTTAATGGAGAAAAAATGTACGTACTACCGCGTGAACTCGTATTATTATTTTATTTTTTGTCAATTTCGCATTATACACGTGGCATAAAAACCGACGACGAGCACCGATGTGATACATCTGATGACTTTTTAGTGTAAAATATAGAAAAAAAATGGTATTTTGTTTTTAATTTGTCCTATAGTGTGATTTTTTCGTTGATTTTTATACGCATTAAAGTATTATTTTTATATATTTTGCTCAATGTAAAATCGTATTGTTATCGAGAATAATATATTATATGCATATTTTATCTTTTTATCCGATAAAACCGTCTTGAGAAAACGGTTGTACATAATATTACATACAATATACGCACATTACGTACATTTGTAATGAAAATAAACTGCACCGCGCTAACATCCGTTCTCGTTTCGAAATTTCCGGTTGCCCCCCAATTGGGTTACAGCGCACAATACGCCAGAATATTGTCACGCCGGAAAAATCGTGAAGTTTTATGACGGCGTAATGGCCGTTTCTTGTTCATAAATATTGTTTATGGTAATACATTATTTTATTACTCTTTAAGTAAAACACAACTCGACAAAAACTACCATGTATTTTCCATCGTCGTCTGCTATACCATAATAATATATATATGTATATATATATATATTATATAAGACACATTTATATTATACATCAGTATTTATTATATATATACCAAGCGGGCTAGTGTAATGGATCGTTTTGTTATTGCCAGGCCTAAGTTATTATTTTCTTCAGACTTTTGAACATTAACATGAAAAAAAAAAACAACTCAAAAATACAATAGTATCGTCGGTCTTATCTACAGCGACCGATCCTTCCCGTTCAAAGTCTATACACACACACACACATACACGTACAACCGTACACTCGTATATAATAATATACACGTATAACGCGTGACCTATTATTCCAGGATTTATGTATTCACATTTGAACTCGAAATCGTTTGCAGTAAAAAAAAAAAAAACTCGATATCAAAACGATAATGTCAATCCGCGGATATCGTCGATGTATACCTACCTCTAATATTGCAGTTATAATATCATCGGACCATAATATAATATCATCGGATCGCGAGTGCTGAAAACACCGTCTCATCGACATTAAAATATTAATAATAATTCGCGCATCGCGGGCAACGGTACAATAACACACAACCAAAATACTAATAATAATGAAGTATTATGTGCCTGCGCATACGATATTCTTAAATCGAGTTTATGAATTATATTATGTATATAGGTAGGTACGTTGTACGTATTATTATGATTTGATCGCAACGGCAGATTTGATCGATGCGTCGATCGATGAACGAGCGCAGGAAACCACTTCAATTTATGTAAATGCGTCGGTCGGGCCGACCGGACGGACGGACGGACGACGATCATCAATCGAGCGTTCGGCGTTTTCCCCTAAAACCCCGTCGCGGGGGGGCCCGCAAGCCGCACCTCCCCGCGGACGCCCCGCTGGCGCGTTCAACCCCAACCGCCGGGGCACGCCGCCCGTCCGCTACACACGCCGCTCAGCGGCGGTGCGGCATTATAATATAATATTATTCTACAACCGATATCCGCGCGGGGCCAATATGTCACACACCCAGCGGCCGCATTCCGACACCTGACGTCGACCAATCAACGGTCGCGGATAACGCTCGCGCCGCACACGGATATTACAATATAATAATAATAATAATAATAATAATATAATATTGTGCCCGCGCGCGGATAGATACTTATCTCGTCCGAGGCTTGTCAGAATGCCACTCACAAGGCAGATACCTAGTAATACCGCGGTATATTGTAATACACCTCGTCGAATACAATATTATAACAAAACGCGTACAAAATAATATAATATACGCCGCTCCATGTGAATTCACTCACGGTGATTAATGATCGTCGTCGTCGCGCAGTCGTCGATCGCCGTGTATAGTCCTCGTCGTCGTGTGCTCTTTTTAATTTTTCTTTATTTTTTTTCACCTTTACTCGCGCCCGCGTCGGAAGAATCTAATTACGTGTACACGATAAATACGCGCAGATTATACAGGTATACTTCTATTATACTGCAGCTGCACACACGCATATAAACCTGAAGTCGTAGGGATATGATAAAATATATTATATACACATATATGTACAACCGTCGATTCGGCGGCGGTGGTGAAATGTACATTTTTTTCACTCTCGCGCTGTCCGGTCGTGAACTCTTTCTGTAGGTACGATTACTGCATGCAGCAGCAGTGCACATCGCGGGACGGTCTCCGGTCTGTGTCCTTATACATCGTATATGCAGCTGCACCGATATGAATTTTGGTCGAAAACAATGAGCTCACAACGAGAAACACACACACCGTCATTATAATGATTTTATATATAACATTATATAATATAGCAGTGTACAAAACGAAATCCCATTAGATCAGTGTGCGTTAATAAAATAATAAACCATATTGCACCGCTGAGCCGAGGACTTGACTATATACGATGACGCGATATTAAGCGGACGGTTAACGACCGGCGGTAATCGCGTCAGGACCGTTAGGTTAAGGATATTATATATCCGTCACCTCATCACAACCCGACGTATAATAACACTAACGCAGAAAAACCGGGAAACGCGATGGCTCGTCGTTTAATGAAGAACAGAATGACGCGTTGTATACTAGCCCGTTCCGTCACTGCAGGTTAGGTGTGGGAAACTGAGAATAATATGTTATATGATGAACAAAAGTACTTCAAAATAATAAATAATATTACTGAACGACGGGGGTGGTACCGGTGATAGTTAAAAATCTACCATACGGTGGCTGCGAGCCCGCAAATTATATCTCAACTTCCTCAAACGACCATCAGAATTATCAGATTACGAAACGAGTATCGCAATACTTTTTATTCAACATTTTTTTACAATATTCGGCAGAACTAATTATGACCTGCAGCTTAAACGGTCGAACGGCACTTGTTCGTGTATACATATATTATTATATTGTGCATATATAATACGGACACGTCCTGGGGCAGGATTGTTTATTTTTCTACTGAAATAATACGATGTATTAATATAACATTATGAAATCGCATCGAACGATTTACGATGATTTATGTCAGACGTGGTGCAGACAAAATATAATGGTTACTCTATTGGCTGCTGTTGCTGATGCTGCTGCTTTTGCTGCTGAACTGCGAAAACAATAAAATATTAGATCATATGCAATCACGGACGTGCACGATGACAATGGCCAAAGGGGTCAATATTTTAGATGTGAAATCGTCGTCAAGTATCGAAAGCGAAAACCCAAACATCATTCTAAAAAATGTTTGCATGCATTCTTATCAGATTTACCTCGAATTTTTGTAGATCGTAACTACGGCCACTCGCCCAATAAATATTTATTTTTGTGTTTTGATGGTCGAAACATTCATAATTTACACGATAATACTGCAGTGTTGGTCATGCGTATATGACACATTATTTTTTTTACGTGTACTTTGTTTCGGAATACATTGTCGTGACGTATGAAACAATGTGCTGTCCACGAGTGCTGTATGATCAACATCACATAATATTAGATTAGATTATATTATATTTCGACTTTATACGAGGTATGTAATATTAAATCAGTCACGTATTGGTACTCGTCGTTGATATTCACAACGCGCCATGTCCAACGATTTATAATCGATTGTGTTACATCTGTGTAAACACACAAACGGTTACACGACTGCGTTTCCAGTCTTTCGGAAAAACAAGTCTCAATATCTCCGCGTGACGATACTCACATATTGTAATATATAGGTATAGGTACCTACCGTCGATAGAAGAGAACGAGAATCGCTCGTTTGTTCTCTGTACATAGTAACAACACAATTATAATTAGTTTTACTAAACGTAGAGTATGTGTTTCGCACGCTGCAGTTTAGTAATTATTCTTATGTATTTCGTGTCATTACCAGCTATTTACGCAAACATAATATGTAGGTACAATAATAGTACTTCGAGACTTTAACGACTGCCTAATTTTAAATACTCGATTTAGTGAGTTATACAGTGAAATTATATATATATATATATTATGTTATACTATATATTATCTATTGCGCAACGCATTTTAAACCCGCGCTGTTATTACTATTACTATAATGCCATCATTGACGTCATTTATTAATCATGCATTTTATTATTTTTACATATTGTACATTTCAGAACGAACAGAGCGTCGGTACACACGATTTCGTTTTAATACACCACATATTATTATTATTATTATTATTATATACGTTTTTTATTGGATCTCGGACGATCATTACCATACCACCGTGTTTTTTTCTCCGTATCCTTGTCTCTCGATTCAAAATAATCAAGTTTCATGTTTTGATTAATTGCTCGTGCACGCGCGTATATTATACGTACAAATTCAATCTCTAACAAATTGTCCGTTCTTATTTCAGGCGTCAGTTTGGGTGGGTCGGCTGTTATAACGATATAATATATTAATCGAAGTTTTGAAACGCTTATTTCTCTAAACACACACACACCACGCTCGCGCTCGCACACAATATATGCGTTCTCACGGGCAATATTCGATTTCGGTTTTTTAGGACCTATGTCTGTATTATATATATATATAGTAATAATGCGTACACACACACACACACATATTCAAATATATATATATATATAATACGGCAGGTATGAACGTAAAAATGATGTATAACAGAAGATCGGATCGAAAACGGCAACAAATCCGACCACAATATAATACGCGTATATAGTTAAGTATAATATGTATTATACAGCAGCAGTAGCATTCGTTGATATATACACCCGTGAAGCTTCAGCAACGATTTCGGATCAACGACCCTAACGCACGTTTCATTATATACACATATACACACACATAATACATATATATATATATATATTTATTATATTGAGTTTAATTAAGAAAATGACCGTTTATTATACGGAATTGAGAACGTGTGTGCTGCAGTAATGTACATGCGCTCATTATATACACACATACGAAACTATCTTATATTGTTAACGGCGCGAGGGTGGGTAGGGAGCGGCCGAGAGGGGATTTCGGCGGACAGAGGGGAATAAAAAACGAATCGTATAATGTAATATATATATCCGTCGTCGTCGTCCGCGCCACGACCACCACCGCCGCGATTTCGCTCGTGCGCGCCGGACCTCATTACCTTATCACCCGCGCCCCCTACGCGGGGCACCTACACGTACACACAATATGTCCGTGTGATCGCAAACGTCGTGTGTTTAATTAGCGAAAAACTTTCAAGACTGCTGCAAGACTGTCGCGGCGGGCGCGGGTCGTGCGTCGATCAGAATATTATTACAATATATAAAATGCAGCAGCATAGGAAATGCATCGTCCCGTATATATATATGCCCACGGTACAAATATACTCGAGTCGCACGATACTAGGCGTACTAGGCGCGTATCCGTATTATTATCCGATACACGATGCGACGGACGGACGGGCAAACAGAGAGATAGAGAAAATCGGTACGAAAATCCGTCGCGTGACGGATCCGCAATAAACGCGTGTCGTCGTCGCCGCACACGTCGTCGTGTCGATAACGCGTGTATATTATATGTAAGTACGTATATACAGTGAGTATATATGCACACTGCCAGTCCGACTATATTACATATATTATACGACGCGCGAGCCACTCAACACGCGGGACACGTAATGTTTTATTATTGTTATTATCGGTGGCATATAACCATATCATAGAAGTACAGCACGGATGCATATCGGATAGGGTCTATACTGTAATCTATAACCGCGTTGTTGTTGATTTTATAAATTTTTTTTTTTTTTAGGATATAAGCAATAACCTAACCAATATTCAACGTATTAAACATATAATATATATGACTATCTACAATCCAGATCCTATATGGTTTCCGAGGTACCTACTCGATAGTTCTTTATCCGATGCAGCTGTTTTAACTTTCAAGCGAACTGGTCGTAAGTACTGTACATAGATACTCATCTCACAGTGATAATAATATTGTACGATGTAGGTTTTTAATAAACTGTTTCATTTTTATCAATTTCTTATAATAATTTATTTTATTTGTACAGCATGAAATGTATACATCACAGATTACGACGGAGTGTGATGTCCGCACATATACCATATTCGTTTCGAGGAGATATACCGATCTGGGTATAAGTAATATCCATTTTCGATAAGTTATTCTTTCAACGTCTTCAGATCGTTTGAAATTGAAATAGGTTAAGTACACATAAAAAAAAATGTGACTAAAAAAGAGATCCTGAGTGCAATATCGCATCGTTGTCTTCGTGTCTCGTTTGGTGTTTTTGCCTTTTTGCAGGAATCTAGATGGAATAGATGGATACATGCCAAAAATCTTTGTGGTGGCACTCTATACTGCAGTAAGTATCGCCGGGTTATCATGCTATTGAAAGGGTTATATCGCATATTTTATTTTACATCGTAGCAGGTATAGGTCGATGATATCATATTACCTATGGTTATTATGATTTATAACATGCGTGCACGCACATATTTTTATTATAACATTTATTAACATACATCTACTATCAGTGTTGAATCCAGGTATTATACTCCAGGAGGGGAGAACATCTTTATTTTAATTTCATTCGCCCTTCACAAATACAAATGTTTAAAAAAAAAATGTACTTATTAAATAAATAATACTCGTTACGATTATTATATTATATATTATTTATTATTATAAATGAACATAATTTATCCACCGTTAATACGTTTTACATCGAATTACTCGATAATAACCAAATCGCGTTCAATAAAATATATTAATTTTTATTAACATCCCAATAGCGTGTTCACAATTAACGTGGGACAAGAAACGTTAGGATATGGTATCTGCAGCAAAAAGAAGAAGACCCACTTCAAGAGTATTCGTCAAAACAGTTAATCGATTTGCACACAAGAAAGCAATTGTTGCAGCAATAGACCATTTGATAAAATTATTTTAAATGCGTTTTATATCAATTGTATAAAACAAATAATCATATAATGTATCTGTGTGTAATATTGTTATTATAATAAAATACACGATCACGAAAAAAAACTAACGTTCATATTATACTATTTGATAATATTATGACGTTATACCCGGGCTTAAACGTATACATAGTTTTACCCGTTCATGTCGAGCACACATATATATGTCATATACACACACACACGGATAAGTGTGTGTGCGTATATATTATCATAATAATAATAATAATAATATAATAATATGCGCGTATAATACTCGTGTATGGAAATTTCATTCATCCGAAAAGTCCCTCTCCCCGGCACCTGCCAATGTACAACCGTCGGCCGCGTACTGTGCAGTTGTACATCGCACACGACGACGACGACGACGATCGTACAGGTTCCGACGGCCCGACCGGCGCTGTGTGCGTGTGTAAAACGCGTGTTTATATGTGCGCACACCGGTCAAACTCGGAACAAGATAATAAATATTAAACAATATAGGCGTACATGCGCGCGCGGGTGACAGGTTGTAGGCTACCGGACTTGGGGACACATTCTTGGTGTACGCCTGCAGTGTACGTAAATGCGTGTCCGGTGTGTGAGTGTGGTGTGGTCAACGACGACGACGTTCGGGCCGAGCGGCGAACGCGTATAAAAAAAAAAAAATAAAAAAACGGAAAACACACACACGCACACGCGACAATAATATTAAAATAATAATAATAATATGTATATAACGTTTATAAAATGTTATGATAAGTGATTGTGTTTTATTTTTATTTTTTTTCAACCGATTTATCTCCATTATACCTACTTTATTATAATATTATACACCTATACCTTTTATATCGCCGTCGCGGCTGCTGCAGAGCTCGGATTTCGTGTTTGGTAAAATTTTAAACGACGTCGCGCGCGCTTGCAGTTAATTTATTCATAATGTCCTCGACACCAGCCGTATTATAATGATTGCTATATGCGTATATAGATAAACATCGAAATGCTCGTGTATTTGTATACAAATATAACGACGATGATATAATAATAACAATAATTATATACGTATAAAATAAATGTATGGAATCGATCAGCGAATTTGTCGGCAAATGCACTCAGTTAGGTTAGGTTAAATATTATTTTATATTACATAGAAGACCTTTTTTTTCGGTCATTCAGTGGAATAGGGTTTTAAAGCGATCGAAGTAAAACGCGATTTTACTTTTTGTTTTTAAGTTTTTTTGTTGCCTGTCTTGCCTATAATATTATATTCTTCAAAGTTTAACGAAACCAAAAACCACCTAATAATGTATTTGAGTGTACAGTGTACATACTATACACCTTTCAGCGCGTCATTCACGCAGCATGCTTCAATAAGAAATAATGACATAAAAATATTTAAAAAAAATAACACCTATACAGGAATTTTATAAGAGTAACATTTAAATATATTTCATTGTCTGCTAACGCGTATCGTGATTATGCGTGAGATGGCACTGCGATCGTATCGATGCACTTTAACGATATATTATTATACATGGCTATTATAGTATATTATAATAAAATATATAATATATATAAGGTAGCACCTGCATGCTAGGCACACGATGTTTTAAGTTTAAGACCGCCTATTTCGAATCATATAATTCCGTATCACTATCTTTGGCTCAAACGCTCGCGGGTACCTGTGATGTGAGTGCGCTCGCGCGCGCGCGTGTGTGTGTGCTGTCATCGCTTCTATATTTAATTCTAAACGCCCCGTCACGGGCGCCGGAGCAGGTCATCTCCAGACGCGTTGGGCGACGACGTCTATAGTCTTCGTGTGCGTGCATGTTAAAATAATAATAACAAGGTGTCAAAAAGAACGCTGATGGGAAATTAGGTTTCTGTATAATATAACCTTATGTGTGTGCGTATTATCCTATGTGGACTATGTCCAAATTAAAAGAAAACTATATCCGAAACGAACGGCGTGAAATCCGGTAGCGCGGGAGATATCTCGTATATCAATTAAAAATGTACAGAATAATATAATATCACGCAGCACAACATACTCGACTCAAACGCACAAACGATCTATTACAATAATAATATGCTCATATTATAGTCAAGACTAGCTGAACCTTAATTTCACCACACTATACCATACCATACTTACAACCCTCTATCACATGCCCACACGTTTTTATAAACCAATATTGTGCGACCACCCGTACGCGTACTTCATCAACCCATATCATAACTGAGTAGGTAGCGCACGTTATATTATATACATCGCGAACACGAATTATTACATATCCGGAATAATAATACGATTGTTCAGTCGCGTTGACGCGTGATATAATAATATCTCGGATGGATATTGATTGACCTCTTTCGCCCTCCTCTCGTCAGCACACCGCTCGTATTATTGCAAAAAAACCTAAACCATAAATCGTGTAAAAATATAATATATTATTGTGAAAAAAATAAACCTATTGTCGCGTAGAGTGATATACCCGTTTGTTTACAATCCATCTGTGAGTTTAACTACGCGCTATAATATTTTACGCGTATAATATTAAATACTATTATGTTTCACAACCGACTAAATTGACGAAGAGTCAAGAGACTATATAGCTAGTACATGGCGATAATTGGTAGCATATTTTGTCGTTACTGATTGATATATATATATATGTGTTACAAATATAAATGTTATGCATAACGAATGTACGTCGATTGAATGTTCGGAACGACGACAACAATAATAATACATATAAACATAATATAGGTAATGCAATAGCGTATTACGCGATAAAATTATTTTGACGCCAAAACGCGTTAGACGAACAATAATTATGTACTTATTGAAGTTATTATTGCCTCCAAATGGCGTCTTAACTGTGTGTATTATATAATACACTGCATTATAAACGCAATTAACAAAACTTGGATTTTAATAAAATATGCAACACACGTAAAATAATTGATTTTAAAATTAATATAACATACTTAGGTAGGTACACAAACACAATGTTATACACATATATATAATATATATGCGACAAAAATATATTTTAACATTTCTTTTTAAAAGTAATGGTTTATAGTTACTAATTACATACCTATGTAATGCTTATACCTCGTTAACATTGTAATTAATTATGAAATTGCTTATTTTTCATAATAATAATAACTATTATTGCTATATTTTACGACATTATCAAAGTTTCTAAATCGAGAAAATGTCTGGAACAATTTCAGCGCACACATTAAACAATTTAATAAAAATTTTCACATCGTGAAATCGTGTCAAACTGTCAAGTCAAGTATGCACATAAATATAAATATAATATATTTCTGCAAAGGAAGACTACGATAACATAAAAATTCTACGAGTGGGACAAAAAAATAATATCGCAAAGTCATCTCGATATTTGCGCCGTAGACGTTCTTTTAAAAATCATGCACGTTAAAATTATCACCGATAGGCGATAACTGTATTTTAAATATTATTTTAAAATGCTTATAGGGTTCTACTCGTAAAACAAATTACAGTATAGTATTATTATATAATATAATGTAAAGCGATAGAAACGAGTGAAACGCAAACAAATTGCAGTGTTCGCGTAATTACGTGATACATCGTTGTTAGGTGTTTAATCTACCTCCCCTATATACAAGCATTCATACCTGCAAAATGTAAAACTTATGCTGACCGACTGACATCGCGTTATGTAACCATATACATATGCACATGTTGATTTGTTGATATATATATAAATAAATGTTCAACTACCGCATGGTCGTATTTACTGTAAGGTAATGTGTAGGATAGAATGTATATTTTTCGATACATTTATTCGATTTGTGATAGTATGAGTGGACCATTGAAGATAAAATAGTCAAATTATGCGAAATAATAAAATTGTTTTATTATTAAAACTATTCACGAATTATATAATAACGTTGCATCTATCAACTAGATAAATTACTTTATATACCTTGAATTATGTGATTAAAATTTACGATTAAATCAGTTGTATTGATAACAATGATGAAATAATTAATAATGGTAAAACACTGTGCTCGTTCAATAACATAAAAGTTAGCCTTTTTATAGATTATCATATCACCTAGAAGACGAAATAAGTTATAACTAATATAAGTATAGTCAGCA
>VUJU01004166.1:0-20438 GCA_009835225.1 Aphis craccivora
ACCGAGTCCTTTACTCAGAATTTTGTAGTCGAGTATAAAGCGCCCGACCCAGCCGTGGCCGGAATCGCTTCCGTAGCAGTGATCGCTTCAGTGATGGCCTACACACAGACGCCTGCAGAGACGCCGATTCGCAGGCGCCGCAGACGCCGCCGCCGCGGCCGAGGCAAAGACTCCGCAGTCAACTCCACAGTCGACTCCACCGCCACCGGGGCGTGTGAAAGACAACCTGCGTAATTCATATGTATTCATATTTATATTTTTGTTAGTTGATTTATATTCGGTTTTCTCTTTAACCAAAATTTTTGTGTTTTATTGAACCTTTAGTTCATTTTTTTTCAATTTTCAATCAATTTATTTGTGTGCCTACACATAAACTAGGTTTTCTTTATTGTTTTTTTTTTCAATTTTTTACGCATTTATGCAGATGCGGTTTTGTGCATTTTTTTTTCAATTTTCAATCAATTTATTTGTGTACCTACACATAAACTAGGTTTTCTTTATTGTTTTTTTTTTCAATTTTTTACGCATTTATGCAGATGTGGTTTTGTGCATTTTTTTTTCAATTTTCAATCAATTTATTTGTGTACCTACACATAAACTAGGTTTTCTTTATTGTTTTTTTTCAATTTTTTACGCATTTATGCAGATGTGGTTTTGTGCATTTTTTTTCTATACTCAATCAATTTATTTGTGTACCTATACATAAACTAGGTTTTCTTTATTGTTTTTTTCAATTTTTTACGTATTTATGCAGATGTGATTTTGTGCATTTTTTTCCAATACTCAATCAATTTATTTGTGTACCTACACATAAACTAGGTTTTCTGTATTGATTTTTCATTTTTTACGCATTAATGCAGATGTGGTTCAGTAATAACTGAAAATTAAATAGCACTAAACGACTAAACATCTCAAACCCATCAAAATCCATCTCTTAAGTACGTAATTTTTCTATTGTTCTCATGACTCATTTAGTGAACCAGTGAGATTTTCTTCGATATTATTATATTTGTATCTCATCATTTGTATTACCATCCCTATAACTTAATACGTATACTAAATTAAATGTTATAAAAATATGTATTCCATGATATTGTAAATAAATAAAACATTGATGTACATTTAATATTATATATATTTGTTTATTTTTTTAATCTGCAGTTATCTCTTAACAGTCTTAACATCATTTTACTCATAAACTTATGGTAGCATGCCTATAAACATAAATATAATATTTAATATAAAAAAATATAAGCATTACTAAATTGTAATTTGTTTACATAATATGTTCACGTCTAAATTATAAACATTATCATCTAAAATTATTACATTTTTATAGACCACTACCTACAGACTTCACAAGTAATACAGTTAGAATTTAAAAAAGGGGGCAAGTGAGTACCACTCCGCTGTATATTAGGTGCCGTGTGGATTATTATTATATATAATAGGAGTGTTAAATTTGAATCCAATAATAGTTATCATTGTATACGTAAAACGATTCTGAACGAAGATGATTTGTTAGCTTAGGATATAATTTTCAGTGGTTGGTGAAAAATGTGGTTTATATTTTAATGGCCTGAATACACCAAAATTTAAGTTCTTTTATAATTATTGTAAGCTAAACTTATGAAAAAACTTGTATTAAATGTTCAACTCTTAGCTACTTACACAAAAAATTTTATGAATTATACCTACAAAATAGTTTGTAAGTATTCATGATTTTGACGAATTTTCGACAATATTTGAACTTCAAATGCTTATAAAAAAAAATTGTGCCTATGTATTCTTATAATTTTTTAATCACTATAAGAATAACTTATGAGGAACTTTGTATGAAATTTTCAAGTATTTTGATTGTGCCAAAAAAATTTTATCGACACTTTAAAAATATTTTTTCAGAAAAATTGAAAATGTGAGTTGTCTATAAATAGCTCAAAAAAATTAAAAATATTTTGAAATTTAAATCACGTAAAGAAAACACGAATCTTAATAACTGGTAAAATTTTCAAGTATCTACGACTTATACTTTTTGAATAATAACAAATATTTAAAATCGTTTGAGGATAAATCATCGTTATTGTTACGCTATTTCGTAAAAATTTAAAATTCAAACGCACTTAAAATTTTTCCTATAATGATGTTATAAGTTTTCTCTATAGCTACTTGAAGGAAAACTTATGGAAAACTTAGTGTTGTAATTTTAATCCTTAGTTATAAACACAAAAAATTTTACGATTTTTCAACTTCAAAATTACTTGCAAAATTTCGCGTTTTCGACAGATTTCGTAAAAATTTGAACTATAAACGCTTATAAAAAAAAAAGACTAACGATTTTTAATTTTTTAGCTACATTAAAAAAAACTCATAACGAACCTTGTATTAAATTTTCAAAACTTTTTGGTCATCCCAAAATTTTTTATCGACACTTTAAAAAAAATTTCTCAAAAAAATCGAAAATTTCAGTGGTCTATAAATAACTCAAAAAAAGTCAATTTTTTTTTGAAAATTTAACTGTATATAGATAACACTGACATAAACATTTGGAGAAAATTTCAAGTATTTACAGTGATTAGTTTTTGAATTACAACCATAAAAAAAAAATTGTTTTGGTCGAAAACTGGTTTTGCGTAAAAATTCCCGTTTTTTCGTCATTTTTTTTTTGTTTTTCTCGATTTTTTTTGAAAACTGTTAGAAAATGTTAACTTTTGACCTCTATAATGCACCAAGGATACTTTTACATCGGAAACCACCTCCATAGTTTGAAATTGTAGCATTATTTCGTCTAGTTATGCTGTACACAGACACAAAAACAAAAAAAACAAAAAAAAAACACACACATCATTGTAAAATCAATACATTCTTCACTTCGTTCAGAATCTAAAATATGAAATTTAAAAATATTTAGCTCGTCTAGATTTGATCGTTAAGATCAGTTGACCATTATTTCTTTTTATTAGGTACTAAATTATAATTACTATTCTATATACATTTAAATAAATAAGATCGTTAAATCGTCGAATAACTTACTATAAATATGAAGAGATTCACTAAACATAATCATAGTCACATCTCAATAATGTATAAATGTTGTTATTTATTATTATTTTTCAATATTAAAATCAACATTATTGTTACTCATCATTTACAAAAAAAAATATATTATATACATAATATTATATTTTATTATTATTATAATGAAATATACATTTTAAATATATCGTATTGTTTACTGTCTTTCCGTATTTTTTTATTATTGTGTTTTATTTATATTAGATATTTTTATTAAAAACGAAAAATTGTTTTGTTTTATAAAAAGTTTTTTTAATAAACATAAAGTACAAGTTTTAATTATTAATTTTGTTACAAAATTTAACCAACATAAATAATATTGTGTTCCCTATGTTTCCTATAATAATTCATATTCATATTTACATAACTATGATAATTATATATTACATTATTATGTTTAAAATAAGCCATAATATTATTATTATTATAATTATTAATTATAAATAATAATAGATCCAAAGTATTATTCAGTTACGATAAAGTATTCATCAGTTACAATGTACGACAGCTATGCATCAATATTGCCTGTACAATACGCCGTTATAGATAATAAGCATATTTACATTTCACAATAATATTAATATTGTTTAATTTACAATAGTATTAGGTATGTTATTCTAATTAAACATCAAAATATAAAATAAGTTGCAATAATACAACTTAAAGTTATTAAATCATTAGATTTAAGTTATTAAAAATAAATCTGTGATTGTAAATCCTAAGTAATAATATTTTGGATTAATTCATTATTTATTTTTTTCAGGTAAATTACAGTTATCACGCAATATCAATAAACGTAACTTTAAATCACGTAATGTATTTTTATTATTTTTTTTATGTTGTATATTATTTAAAGTAAATTAATAGAGCAGTATTAATTCGTTTAAGCATTTTAAAGTTTAAGATTAAAATGTATACAAAAATAAATTATAAATTATATTAAATAATGTCATGATTATTAAGCATATTATTTTTAAAAAAAATTAAATTAAAAATTTTATATGATAATATATCAATATATAAAATAAATTTTGTTGTTTGTTTTGAATTTTTTTTTACTCTAAACATAACTATTAAAATTATTTTTAAGAGGGAGGCTCAGATCTGAGGTTGACTGAAAGGGGGAACCTGGCCTGAAAAGTTTAAGAACCTCTGCCATAGTAGAATTAAATTTTATATTAAATATTTAAGATCGTCTGAGAAATCTGGCGTTTGAAATATTGAAAATAACTTCAAATAAATTTGGGTAGATTTTTAAGGGTCAATATGTTTTGGAGAGAATTTCAAAAAATGTTCAAATCTAGCTTAAATTTTTATAATTTACTTTGTATAAGATCATGAAGAACCAACGTATTTGAGTCTTATGAGATTATGGTAATTCTTTAACTATTATGTTAATATCTCAAATTTTGACACTTAAGTCATACATAACTTTTAATCAATAAATTTATCTATATTTGTTTTCAGCATTAAATATATTAGATAACACAAATAGATATACTTAGTTACGTTAAATCCAAAAATCAGTTCTGTAAATAGATTTATAAATGTATTGTATGATAAGTAATAAAAACGTGCACTAAACATCAAGTAATTTAATAAAAATTATAATATTTAATTGTGATTTGTATCGAGTAATAATATCACCATTAATTTATATATAATATAAATACACATACACATAGGTATACAAATAATATCGTTACTTAAACCATTTTTGCTAGGTATGAATATTGGAAATGTTATGCATATACGAGTAATTCTCAATAACAATCTATAACTCATCATTAAATATTAAATTAATAAATAAACTGCACAAACAAATAATAACTACAAATCGTATTAGTACATTTCATACACAGTAGTTTATATTTGTAGATAATAATATCTAGTCAATTCATATTTTATGTGAATCAATCATTTGCTTTGATACATTATTTCATTAGTATTGAATATCTGAACATATAATGCTTTTAAATACGTATCTTAATATTGTATAATTATATAATGTGTTTAAGTCATGTATATATTGCAAGTATCTAAGTAATGGTAGAAAAAGCAAATATTTAATTTTTAATGAAACAATTCGAAAATTAATATTATACAAATTATAATTATCTTACAGGTTTTATTGTGACTTCATAGAATAGACGATCTAATGATTATGTCATATTATGCCAAATATTATTTATTCTATTTACAACTCGAATTGTACTAAAATGCGCTATATACTAGGTAATATTAATTATGAGACAATCAAATCGGATCTTTTTGGTTAGTTTAGTAATTTTGGTTGAATATTGCATTAGATTGTAATGCTGTATAGTAGTAAAGTTACAAAAGTATAAAACAAAAAAAACAAAACCGAAATAAAATTCCTAACGTCTTATTGTTGTACAAAATACGTTATGTCTTTATACAAATGAAATGTAATAGAATAGAATAAGCAAAAAGACATAAAAAATACATGTTATTTTACGTATGCCGTAAATAATTCTAGCGGACATTGTTGATTTCTCGTGTATAAAAATTTGTATAAAAACGTCACCGGGCGAGGTTAACGGCATATGCCTACCTTGTAAAATATGTACCATACTATGGTATACTTTTTCAGTTTTATTATTTTTCTTCTTAAAAATTTCATCTTAGTATAATGTACGAAAACGGTATTTGAAAAATGTTTCTCTTTATCGTATTGCAGGATTTGGTTAATGTATTCTCATTTCTCTACTCTCTTACTAACCGTTTGCTGTTAGGGATTCACAGTTCAGGAAACTGCCGCTGAAGGTTAAAGCAAAATAAGAAAAACTATAGTATTTAATAAAAAGTAAAATAGAATTATACATCATTCGATACAAATGTGTTATTAATTTGTGTCTATTACAAACATTGTGTACCGTTATTCAGACATTATTGTTATGAGTACATAGGTATAGACATAGCTAGGTATATATTATGTTATTAATTGATAAAACGGTAATACAGTGCTTCGCCATTTATTTTGATCCGTCCGCGGTCTTCAAGGTTTCAAACCGAAATAATGTCTTAAATTTTTCAGGCCTTGCATAGAGTTTTGTATTTTACTAGAGATAACGGTTTCTTAGCATAATGCGCACAGTATTTTTCGTATACATAAGCCTTTTCACAGATGTTCTTCCGGTCGGACGTGGGATTTATACGGTACGTCTTACAATTTGTCATTTCCGATACCTTCACCAACACGCAACTGTCGTTATCTATTTCTCTTGTAAAATATCTTGGAATTGTGTGTCCCGAACGGACAAAACGCTTCGGTGACGGCGTGTCCCGTGTCAGACATCCAACACCGGTGACTGAGGCTTTTTGAGCAGATAATTATTAAGTTCCGGTTGACACAAAACACACAGTTGCGTATGGTTGCCGGTAAAATGTTGTATCAAATACCCGTTGCAAACACGCAACTGTGCCGGCCGCCAGTGGTACGGGAAACAGTAGCTGAAGGTTTCGGCGGTCCGGTCTCGAATAATAGTAATAATAATTGTTTGTGGCTACGAGCGGAGAAGAGGCCAACGTTTTGCCAATAGTAAACCGAGCCTAAACGCGAATGATTAATGGAATTCAGACTCGGCACAAGTAGGAACCGGAAGGTCGTACCGGATTACGTAAGGTATACATCTGGCTCACCGTGTTGCACGCGCCTATATACACACTTACCTATGTAGATATTATAGTGCGTAGTATTAGAGAGAATTCACTTGTGGCCATATAAATGGTATGGCAAAACTAACTAACCTGATACTCGCCTACAAACCCTACTAGGATTAGTCACGCTTTTGTATAATTACTTTGGGTTAAGTTATATTTATAAATATATCTATACGTCTGTGTATATATAAATATATATATATAATATTTATTCTCGTGTTCATTTGTTTTTGTACCTTAAGTATTATCGCCACCGACGACTTACTGCTTAATTTCGCATTGCCAAATCCACTAGGACGATACAATGCAAAATAGGTTGTCGTAATTACGTACTTATATTTACCAAGATATTAATAGTTTTAAAAAAGTCATATTCATATTTATTATACACACTCAAATTATATAAACCGCTATAAATGTCTATTATTATTTGAGATGTTATTTTTTTTCTCTAATAGGTAATAATTTTAACTGTATAAACAAAATTGACTATTTATGTCATTAAATACTAAACGTCGAAGGTGAAAAATTATATTTCTAAAATTAATAAACATATTTTTTATCTATCCAAAACTAAATGTGTAATTCAAATTTTTATAACTATTTGGCTTTTAATACATTAGTATAAAATCATATTATTTTAAGTAATTATGACTTATTGAACCATTTACAAAAATTAAGAATGAAAAATTGTTTCTAATATTACTATTAAAATAATATAGAAAAATATTAAAACATTTAACAAAATTATTAAATGTATTAAAAACTGAACCTAGTTATAGAATTGTATAATATATTAATCAAAATATTAATACGAAAAATCATAAAACATTTTCATCTAAAAATATCTTACACAATCATAATATAATAAATGATTGAAAAAGCATTTAATAAACTAGTCAAATAAAAAATATATAAATTAAATCATTATTAAATAAATAGTAATTGTATTAAATCTTTAATTAGATGAATTCATAAATACTAATTACTAAATCATTAAATTGTCCTTCTATCGTGGATCAAAATAACAAAAGCCAACAACGTTATAAAAACAATATGTGTGTAGACACAATTCAAACCATATTTGTATGTATAGGGTCTATCGAACACAATTCCAGTAATAAGTATTTTTCGTACTATTGATTTAGACTTGAAAAACATTTACTAGATGTTGAGGGTAAAGCAGATTTAACAAGTAGTATCATGTAAAGTTGTTATTTAGATTCGAGAAACCATTCAACGAGTAGTTGAATCATTGACGAAACGTAAATAAAAAGCGATTATTATTCAGGTAAAATGTGTGGCTTAAGTTTTGGACTCACTATGTGTATAGTTACTATTCTTGCATCCATCCATTGTGCTGATGACTATAAAAATAACAGTAGGAATTTCCATTACTTCTAAAGTTTAATAATTTAACATATCAAAAAAAAAATCACATATTGTTATATTTCGTGGAAAATAGTTTGTACTGGACAGCTTGTTAAACTAATATGGTTCCTTTAATTGTATGTGATAGTACAAGAACAAAAATTATAATTTACCTAAAATATTATTTGGATTTGTAATATTAAATTATATATTATATTTGGAGAGAATAAATTGGTTCAAAAATTAATAATAACACATTTATTTTTTAAGTTTTTTATGTATTTACATTTACGAAGATCATTTGGTCGCCATACTTCTAATATCGTATTAATCGATTAAAACGTTGCATCCGCAGTCCGTGGAAATCTTTGAGAAATAATTTGTTCATGCTAAAAATATAATTTATTTGAAACTTAAATTGATTGGGTTAACAATTGAAAAATATGAACTTAAAAGTGCCCAAAGTAAAAAAATAACAAGGTTTCAGTTTTAATGATGGTTTCTTGCAAGTACACGAAGAATACGATTTTTATAAGTAATAAATAACAACATAGAAGTATTAAATACAGGTTGATACACCAAACATAATCATTTGAAATGAAATTAGTTATTTCTCCCTTATGTGCTAATAATCCACCCCGACTTTTGCAAATCATATTAAATAGATGTTGTTCAATTAGAAAATAATATTTTATTGATAAAAAAAAAAAAAATATAATAATAAAAGTTAAAAACTAATAATCTTATTGTATGAGATTATTACTTAATAATTTTATCAAGCTGGGGTCTTTCTATTCTTGCTCAACTATTATGTAATACATTTGTTCATAAGACTTAATCATTATACGTTTTGTGTAGATTGTAAAAATATATTTTCTTTAATAACAAAAAAATAAAAGATTCTCTTATAATAAAGTGATATTTTAATGAACCATAAATCGTTTCATCTAAAAATATTGTTTTATTTAGTGTATAATTTCTTAAATGTCTTGCCGTTTTTGTTAACCCTTTAATATATTTTTTCTGATAAAATGTACAATCAATACACATAAATATTGAATCATATATAATATATACTATACCGTATAACCCCCCCCCTAAAAGACATCTTCCAATAGTGGGCTTTTTTTTTTTTGAGAGAGAGATATTTTCGATATTTTCAGTGGGAAAACCGCAAAATAGTAGATTCTTAGAATAACGTATATATTTACTTCAATATTAATTTAAAAGTAATGATAAAATGATGACAGAAAAACGTGCACACACTAATACAACGGATAAGAAACTTATTCAAAAACCAAATTGAATTCTATTTATATAAATTGTATATGAATTCCCTTTTTTTTTATATATTGATTTTATATTGATTTAAATATATATTGTTAAAATATTAAAATAATTATACTATCATTAAAACATTAAATGATAAAACTATAATTTAACCAATCATAGAGTGTATTTTTTCCTTTAACATATTTATTTTATCCTTTATGAATTTCAAAAATATATCTACTCTGAATAGCGGACACAGATTTGATGATCGATTATTTCACTCAACTTAAATTTAACGAAACACTTTTTTTTACATATTATTTTTAACTACCACCTACTATATTTTTTTATACGCATGTTCGAATTTTAAAAAATGAATATATGACATTTAGTTATACATAATAAATAATAAAATTATGTATGTTATAATTCTTAAATTTTAAATATTTTAAGCAACTTAACTTTTCAATATATTTAATTACTTTTCGTTATTACATTAAATAACATATACGTATATCATTACAATATGTTTTGGATTTTTTTCTCTTTTGCAACAGTAATATTATATTATTATGTGTTTTTTGATTATCAACTACTATATTACGAATTATATAATACAAGGATGAAATGAAACCGACGCTTCAGTGAACTAAAAATATCTGTTCAGTTTAATGAAATTTCTTTTAAAAAATAAACTTGAATATGATTTTTTTACGGAAAATATATTTTTCTTCCCGTTGCAAATATCATTTTTTTCACGATTGACTTTGCGTTGACCATTTTGCCTCTAAATAGTTTACGATATCTTTCCAATTCCTTTCTCTTCGATAGTTTAATGGAGTCTAATCTTTGACGGAAACACAAAATGTGCATATAACTATCTATCTATCTATGTATAATGTATAATATATATATTGATATCTTATACAACTATTGTACAAACGTATCTTCCCATGAAACCTTTTATCGACTGCTTGATATAATATGTTCTACCGAGTATCTATACAATGACGATGCATGGTCTATATTTTCAAGAGAATATTTTTTCTATGACGTTGAATCTTTTGGCAGGCACCGAAAATCCTTTCATGGAAGTTGACCACCTGCAAGTGTGTGATAAACTTCGTTGAAATTCACTTCCGAACGTCAAAAGTGATATTTTCTGACTAAATAATAGTTAAATTTTTGTTTTCAGAAAATCCTGAAATAAATCATGGAATTATATATACATAGAATATACATTTGTTAAAATTGAAATATATTTTAAAACTATATAAAATACACTTTTTGTTAGGGATTAATGTTTATGGGTTTTTCATTTTAGCTGTTTTTCAATAAACATATTATAATTATATAATGCAATTTTTTCACGATCAGTTCTGAAATGGATTATGCGTTTTCCAATAACATTGTTAATAAAGTTGTACATACAATACACACATAATATATTAATGATTTATAATAAAATAATATAATTTACAATTTATAATTTTTTTTCGTCAAAACATTTTGTAAAAATCATATTAGTATAAAATTTAAATGCAATTAAATTATTAATTGTTTTAGAATCTTAATAATCAGTTTATTGTACATTATAGTATACAATTAACCCTAATTTTGTTACATTTCAGCATAAAACTAACAAACGTATAAACAATTTTATTAATTTAATCAATGGAAAGAAACACTTTACTGTTTAAGATGGAAATAAATTATGGTTGACTGATTTAAATATTAATTTTAGTTTTGTTCCACATTTTGTATGAGATGAGAATAAAATTATCATAAAAATGCAATCTGTGTTTTCCATTTTATTTTTAATATATATTTTTATATCACAGTAGACTATCAAACTATTTGTTTATAGACTTAACAAAATTAAGTTCAAAACATTGATATTACTTGGTAAATTGCAAATAGCGTTGTGATTATGATAATCGATATGAAATGTGTATACAGAATGATTTACAAGTATAAACACTTTTTCTCATTTTTTCAACAGGTAATACAAATTATTCAAGATCAATTTTTTAAATAATATGCCTTCTTAAAAACTAAATTTTAAAATTCTTAAGATTCTTCTTTAATATTTTCTAACGAATATTGTTTGTATTGTTACCATTTTTTTTTCACGCTTAAACCTATACGTTCATTTAATATTGTTTTGTATTTTGTTTTGTCTATGGAAAATTGTTTTTAGTACCTATAACCAGTTCTTCAAACGTAATCTAATTGAACATAAGTAATATTATCTATATATATGATATTTATTATATTATAATAAAAACATTCAAAACAATAAATGTTTTGTTTCATACATTTTTTCTAGGGTTTTTGATTTGCTAAAAATAGCTGCTCTATTATGTTAATTTTTAATAATACAATGTTAGTTTGTACAAATTTATTTCAATTAAAACGGTAAATTTAAATGTTATAACATAATATTATATATTATAATAAACTGGTTATTTTAACACCTATACGTTATTTCCGATATGGAAGTTTACATGCAACCCATGATAAAATTAGTTATTAAATAGTCCTGTAATGTAAAATAGTGATCACAAATCTTAACTGGAATTATGTTTTGATCGAAACAATGTATCATTGGTTTAAATGTATTACAATACGTTATCGAAGCATAATGTTTGTAAATAAATCCGTTATCCGTAATTGAAAACATAAAGAAACCCTTGGTTACAAAAAATGTTCGTTTGTTTGATTAAAGTATCAATGTTTTTAATAATATAATGATTGTGATATCCTTAGTCTAATTTTTCATCGGTCAGTTCTCTATAGATAAATTATACTGACCATATTATAAGCTTTGTCAACTTCACATAGTATTTCTACCCTCGCATTAGCCAGAGATAGTATATGACAAACTTGTCATATTGTATTCAAAGCAAAAGGATGATCGTTATCTATGGACAATAACATTATGGATTCGTGCAGGGGCCAGTGTTGAATAAATCGTCGGTCTTCGCATGACCTTTACTTTTCAATATACATAGTGATTTATAATATACAATGTGTTCATAAAGGTTTGATGTATATTGTGACCAAAAGGCCCGAAAATTATATCATGTATACACTTAAACGTATATATCAGGACTTTAGTATAACTTCAGTAGGTAATAAAAAATTTATAATATAAATACATTATGCGTATGTCGATTCCAAAACAATGTTTTTTTTTTCAGAGTGTAATCAACTAAAAACGTTATTTATAAAAATTTGTTAATGATTTGGTGAAATTAAAAAAAAAATAAAAATGGTTTCACTAAATTAATAATTAATACATACCTATGTTTTGTATGCTCGGTATTATTGATAGATAAACAAAAACCGGAATTGGAAAAACTATAATCCCAATTTTGACTGATTTCTTTAAGTTTAGGTACGTATTTATTCGTTTACGGAAAACTTTAAGATACTTTTGACCCTTAGAATATCAACATCATTAAAAATTATTAAACACTTTTCAAAATCTTTTAACTTAAATCTAAAATCTTGATGTTAATGACCAAACCAAAGACTGGCAAAGGATATTTTAAATGTTGATAGTTATTCGTTGAAATATTAATTCGTAAATAAATGTTTGATTTAAGAAAAAAACATCAGGCTAAATCAGTTAAACTGATTTAATGAAAATGCATCAATAAAGTAGACTTATAAATATATAAAATTAATTTAATTTTCAATATAAGTAAGTATTTTTATTTGTTCCGAAAAACATATAGTATTTAACCATACTTAATTAAATCATACATTGTATTGATCATTAAAAATACAACAAAAATATTTATTTTTCTATGACCAACAACGTAGAAATTTGAAACACAATATATTTTTAAAAAAATCTTATTTAATGGTTCTATTCAATAATATTTAATAAACTAGGCAAATTGAATAATTAAAAACAAGAAAATAAATTTTATGAAACTAAATTAGTATTAAAAATTAAGCAATTAACTAAAATAAGAGCCACATGTAAAAATATGACATTTTATTCATACTCTGTAGGTAGGTATTAAGTAGGAGCGTTTAATATCGCTGTTTTTCTCGGGAATGCGTTGTAATAAAGTCTGAAGACAATTAAATGGAGTAATGCGAATAAAAGAATAATGACAAATGTTTAGTGATTCAGAAAATGAGCAAAATTACTTCTCCAAAGATACGATTAACTCACTACTGTTTCTTTTCTTTTGACCAGACATTTTTAATTGTATGATTTAGTTATAATTATATAGAAATATTTGAAGAATATAAAGAACCTGGAATTATAAATAATACTCACATTAAATTAAAAAGTCCCGCGGTTGAATTATTAAAATATGTATATATATATATATATTAATGATACAAATAAAACAGTAATAACGATATAAATTAATTAAAAAGTTTTTAAATTCATTAGTTTTTTCCAAAGTAATGTAAAAAAAAAAAAAAATTAAAATTAGAATTATATTCATTATATCACGCAGTTTTCGGGTTGATCTTTTTATTTTTTCCTTAATTAAGACGAGGTGATAATATTATATATTAAAGTGAATTATTGCAAATATATAGAAATTTACAATAGCTTTTTTTTAACGAGGAAAAAAGATAAATTCGTTTATTTTATGATTGTACAGTATACACTAATAAAAAAAGTTAGCCGGTTATGGGCATTTACAATCTCATTAGTATTATACTGTTTGTTAACTGTATATATTGTGTTATGACTCGTTCAGTAAATTGCTTTATTATATTCAAAAGCAAAATGTATTTCAAGATTTTATATAGGTATTATTATTATAGGCATTTATATAGGTATTATGTATATACAATATACATATAACATAGTACATTAAAAAATGCAAGTGATACGAATTTGTATTACTGTTGTATATTTTTAGCCATTTGTAAACTAATCTTATGTCATTATTCATAATAAATACTGATTTAAATAAGAAAATTTGAGTTTTTAATAATTTTTTTAGGTTATTTTATACTTAACATCCGTTTAGTTTAAACAAAATATTAAATATATTATATCAATATGAGAAATAATTTTTTTTTTTTTAAATTTATCTTTATCAAATTTGTGTGATATAAATTAATTGTTTTAAATAGTATATTTTTTTATAATTTTTAGTTCAGATAGAATTAAATCATTATAATATATATATTATGTATGATACAATATTAAATTGCATTTTATAAGTAAATTCTAGTACAACCCTACGTTTAGTTATTATATAGAAATTATTAACTTTGTCACCAACCTAACAATTTTTTAAACTTTTCAATTCAATATACCTATTCTATTGATAATCAAAAATTTAACTCGTTTGATCTTATTCATTTATAACTGTTTAATAGATATATTTTAGTTATAAAGTTAAGCCAAGTGTTTATGTAAAGTACATCATATTCACTATGACGTATTTACTGATAACATTTTTTAAAAATGACATTTTTTGTATTTTCATTAGTTTATCAAATAGCTATGAAAATACGATTTAAATAAAATATAATAATTATTACTTAGGTACCTAGTTGACAAACTAATTTTGGTAATAGGGTTGATATAGAAAAAACAATCAAAAGTTAAGATTTATATTATTTTCAAAGTGATTGTTTGATTTAGTTGTATACTAACTATCTAATGTATATCTAATCAATTTTTAAATATTTTGTCCATTTTTATAAGTTAAATGAGAAGTTTTTATAAATTGTTTAATTTTTTGATGTACAATTTTCCACTTTTATGTTATAAAACTGAACATTTTGTTTTAAGTTAATTTGTGGTAACACGTGATATTAGTTAAACGTTTTAAAAATCATAAAAATCATAAATTAAAATCCACTTTTTTTTTTAGATTTTTAATGAAAACTATACTAAAGTGTATTCATTATGAGAAAACTAATCTATGCAATTTGTTCATAATATTTATACAGTTTATAATATTTGTATATTAGATATTAGATTGTGGGTGAGTTAAGATTCATGGCATGTACAGTTGATTTATGTACTGACAATAACAGTGTCATAAACTATTTTACACGACGAAAGCCGTCAGCGGTAAACATACATGTTAGGTGTTGGCAATGTAGTTATTACATCATCGGAAACATTAATAAAAATCTGAAAAAGGAGAGGAAAGGGAAAAAAAGAAAAACGATATACGGTTGACAGGTAGTAAAATTGACAGCGATCGGAAACTTCAGTCATATACTGCTCCCGTATATGTTGAAGACCATATATCGTTTTATTAATAAAAATATAATGTCGGCCTTACAAAAACATAATTACAAAGTGACAATCAGATAAAAATAAATAACAAATGAAATTGAGAAAAGTACTTATCCATTAAATTAATCCTCTTGCGAAATAAATTAATTCAGTATTTAAAAGTATACAATCGTCTATACTAAATAATATATTGATTGTACATATTTATAAATTAAATGAGAACTTTATTTATTTTCAATATATTTTTTTCTAGATGAATAATATTCATGTCTAAGTCCACAAATGTAATTTTGAATAGTTTTAATTAACCTCCAGAAAAAAAAAAAATTAAATAAATTATGTTTTTAATTAAAAGGAATATGTAACTAACAATTGATATTTATTGTAGATAATATTTGTATGAAATTCCAAATTGTTCATATTTTTAACTAAATTATTATTTAATGTTTTTTAATATTATATTGTGTTATAATTAAATTCGATTTTAAATTATTACTTTAGAACAAATTTAATGGTATGTCAACTACGAGTACACAATCATTCCGTTCAGGTTTAATTTATAATATATTTTGTACTTCAAAGAGCTTTATGGAATCCTTTTCAACGAAGAATCTTTTAATATTTTGGGATTTGTACAATTTAAACTATGTATATTACAAAGATGCGATTATAAGACCTTATATAAATACTTAGTATATATAATATAAAATATTATAATGGTTATAATTGATCGAGATAATATATTAACCTAAAAAATGACTTAAATTAATGTATCTAAAATTTGACAATAAGAAGCGTCTTTAATAAAAATATCATAATACAATATCTACTAAAATCACTTGTTTGATATTAGCCCGGTTGTTATTCAATCGGTTTGATTAATACAAATGAATCTTATAATTAATTACATTATCTTAAACATATTTATTAATTATAATAATTTTACTTGGTGGTAATTATCAAACGTTCTATATGCATCTCTGGTATGATGTGTCATTAACAGATTAATGCCAAAAGTGTGGGGAAAACTAGGATTTTGATTGTTAAATTAAATAAGATACTAAATTGTACAAAGTACGGTTTAAAATAATATATTAAAATAAAATGTAAATATAATAAGTTTTACCTTATCAATTATGACCCAGTAAAAATAAATGTAGCAAACCATGAGAAGAGACTACTTAGGTAAAAATAATATAATATGTAAATTTTCGAGATTATTATAATAACAAATGTTGTAAAGTAATTAAAACTACTTATGTATAGTAGAACTCTGTGATAATAATAAAAAAAAAAAAATGATCATAAGATGAAATAAATGTCTGCAAGTCAAGCATGCTCATCTCCTTTTTTTTCCAATAGTGAATTTATTCAAAATCTGGTTCTTAATTATATATTTAGAATTTTTGTACTGCCTTAGCAGTGTTCTGTTAATACAAAAACTTCTGTTTTTAAAATGAGAATTCCCCCCTTTTTTTCAATTTTAGTTATTTAGATGAATAATTGTTCTTAACATTAAAATATTATTAGGTATATTAAAAAAAACTATATATTAGTATTAAAATCAAAATTCAAATTTTTAGTTTTTGAGCTATTTAACATTGTGAACTATGGAGAATATCCAACATGGACATCTTGGATCTTGGATTTTGCAAGTATGATACCTATAACATAGGATTTAAATAAAAAAAAAATCACCTTAAAAATAAGGCCTTTGAGATCATCTTGACATAGAATAAATCCTCCCTCCACTCACTCTTCTCTATTCTTTCATATAAATTATATATATATATATATAAAAATTAAATTAAAATACACATACAGCATGACACAAAATATAGGTATGTTAAGTATTTATGTTAATTTTAGACATTTACACGACTTTTAATAATATTATAAATATAGGAAAATAAAGTATAATCAACGTAATTTTTGGATAATTATGATGACTTGTAGATTTTAATAATTAATATTAATCTATCAATACTTAAAACTTTTAGAAATTAGTATAATACTTAATATTAGTACCACAAAAACAATACAATAATAAGCATTAAATCCAATAACACCTATATCTGTTTTATATTCTTATGAAACCATGTTTGAGAACAATAATAAAATTCTTAGTTTGAACATTTGAATAATCGAAAAGTTAATTTGAATTTACAATTAAATAAGTATAAACAAAATATCAAAAAAAAATATATATACATGTATCCGCTAAACATATTATTGCAGTAGAAAAATGTATTCCCGTTTATAATTGAAAATAAGAAATTTGTATCACCACAGAACAATATTTAAATAATACAAACGTTTTAAAACATTTTGAGTTAATTTCGAAATTCCAAAAATTGAAATTTAAATAAATTCATATTAAATTAAATACTGGAGGTGGACATGTATAATAAAATAGAAACATCGTATCATAATATTACAAATACAAAATTACTTTTAGTTGAACATTTTATATGAATATATCTCATGTTATTTTTCAATCTACAGTGTATATGTGTAATTTAAACTAGTTATTCTAAAATTGATTTTAGAAACGATATCTAATCAAATATATACATAAATTATACATCTCATTTAATTCACACTATTTTATAATAAAGGTATCCTATCATTCAATGTGATTATTTTTAAAATAAAAAAAAATAAATTGTACACAATTCGACAATGTGTACTCGGAAAATAATTGATACTTCCACGTGCTCATTATGCATTTACTGTATATAATGTACACGTAATATACTAGGTAGGCAATTACAAATATGCTGGGTAATGGAGTCTATATGCCAAAAGGTGAATTATATTTGGAAAATATTATGTGTATTCTGATAATAATATTATTACTGAGACCAAAATATATTTAATGAAAAATAATTATTAGTATTTTCACAAACAATTTGTTATAATAAGCAGGTATCTATATCAACGTGCTTAGGTACAGCATTAATTATTATAATGTACTATAATACTATGTACATACCTACTACTACAACAAGCATATAATATTATGCATGTCCCTATTTACGTTAATTTTATGCGGTTTTCTGCATTCCAGAAGTGTTCTAAACACATAACACAATAATCGATAATACAATTTTACTATAATTTATTATTAGGTCTGAGTGTCAGTGTAAAACGCGCTATTCCAACTCATAACGTTACAACGGAGTAGTATCGCAATTAGACATGTATTTTGCATAATTAAAGGCTTTGAAAGCGGCGGAATGGCGGTAGCTACTGCTACAAAGGCATTGGATACATACACACTCTCACACACACTCGTACGCAAACGCATGCAAAATATAATATATATTGTACACACGACAATAAAATTGTATTATCTCTAAACTCCACAGTTCACATTAAATCATCAATAAAATTGTCATTGTGCTATGCTCGAGGTGTATCGATTTACGGTGGCCACCAAATCCAAACTTTACTAAGTAATTGAATCGTACGAAAATATTTAATTTTAATTTTTAAATTTGGCACCTTATCTGGGGAATTGTGTATTTTATATTCTGAGCGGTACAATCAAATTTACAATATATTAAAAAAAAAAAAACATTTATCTATACATTTAGTAAATCATGTTCCACTCTGAGCTCTATTCCTGACATAATTATTTAGTTCAAAATCTGAACCAGGAGTTAATATTTATAATATGTATCCATTTAAAGTATTTTTTTAAGGAACTAAAAACTATTTAGAAATGATTAATGTGTTAAAAAATGGTCTTTATTTGTACAATATTGTAGTATATATTTATCAGTTATGAAAGAATTTGACATCATATTTCGTTATACAACTTTCATTTCAAAATTGATTGTGATAAAATGGGGATGACATGTTTTAGCCTCCAGGTCAAGGAACACGTCAATAATTCTAATTGATTCTATAATTCTTGTAGAACGTGTCACTTTTTATAATAATTACTCAAGTAAGGTCTTCTTAATATTACATAATCATTGATATAATCATTGATTTTCTTCTGTTATCGACAATATTACAGGAAAAAGCTATATTAATATGTAGAACTATAAGACCATCTCAATAAAAATGTATACATGTAGTTTAAAAAATGGAATAAAAGGCGTGTGAGGAAGGGGATATTAAATTAAATTTACATTATGACATTTTTTTTTTTTAAATATATAATGTTTGATGATTGTTACGAACAAAGATTTTCATCTTCCCAAACACATGGTAGAAAAACAATAATACTTTACTAAAATAAAGAAAACGTCAAATCAACGTAAAAGCTCAACTGCTGTAAAATTTTATTTGAACTGTATTTTCACCTGAATGGAGACTACAATGGAAAACTCATCGATAAAATATGTTATGAGTTATTTTTCCTAATGCTTTTAATAATTAACAAATATTCTGGATAATTCGTTAATAACGAAAAATTGATTAATTTTATCAATGAGCAATTAGAAAAAAGCGGGCAAGTGGGTACCGCTCTGCTGTACATTAGGTGCCGTGTGGATCACTATATATTGTAGGACGGTTAAATTTGAATCCAATGATAATTATCATTGTATACGAAAAACGATTCTGAACGAAGATGATTTGTCAGCCTAGGATATAATTTTCAGTGGTTGGTGAAAAAGGTGGTTTATGTTTTAATGCCCTGAATACATCAAAATTTAAGTTTTTTTTATAATTATTGTAAACTAAACTTATGAAAAACCTTGTATTATATTTTCAACTCTTAGATACTTATACAAAAATATTTTTATGAATTATACCTACAAAATAATTTGCAAATATTCATGAT
>VUJU01004167.1:7584-20432 GCA_009835225.1 Aphis craccivora
TACCGCACCTAATATACAGCAGAGCGGTACCCACTTACCCACTTTTTTTTAACATTAAGATAAATTATCTAAATCTTAATATGAAACTTAATCCACTTTTGTTATATTTGCGTTACACACAATAATGAAAAAACATAGTTAAATATTTAATAAACTAAATATAAATATGAAAATGTTTTTCGATCGATCCCTTGTAAATATTACAGAGAAACCGAATATCATTTCAGGATGAAAATCGTGATAATTATTTAGACGTATCGTTGGATTTAGAATTGTCCGTTGGAGTGAAAAGAAAACATATTTTTCACGATCACAAAATTAATATCTGACATGTGCAATATGTGCATACACATGCGTGCAAGATCGCCCGTATCACTACCACAAATATCAAAATAAAAGCTATGTCGCGCCGTCGCGTTCTTAGAAAAATCAGATACGGCACCAATACGTCTTGTAATTTAATAGTATTGATAGTATTATAGTAATAGCCAATAAGTACACAATAGCATTGATTAAACATATATAATGGTAATAGTAAATGCATATATATTTTAGATATAGATAAAGAGATTTCATTATAACTTACTAATGGTTTTAACGAATTTTTGTCAATATTTTAATTTCAAATGCTAATAAAAAAAAAATCGTGCTATGTATTCTTATAATTTTTGAATCACTATATGACCAACTTTTGAGAAGCTTTGTATTCTTTTGTAACGAATATTTCAAATGCCTTATAAATATAGCATTCAAATAAACGAAATATTTTGAAAATTAAATTATGTGAAGAAAATGCTAATCTAAATAACTGGTGAAATTTGTTTCAACTGTTTCAAGTATCTACGACTTATACTTTTTAAATAATAACAAATATTTAAAATCATTTGAGGATAAATCGTTATCATTACGCAATTTCGTAAAAATTTAAAATTCAAACACACTTAAAATTTTTCCTATAATGATGCTTCGAGTTTTCTCTAGTTACTTGAAGAAACACTTATAGAAAACTTAGTGTTGAATTTTTTAACCTTAGATATAAATATAAACAGTTTTATAATTTTTTAACTACAAAATTGCTTGCAAATTTTCGTGATTTTGACATATTTCGTAGCTTTGAAGAGAGACAATACTCAAAAAGAGACTATGGAACAATATGAAAATGTACAGTGGAATGAAGTACGAAGAAAACTTTTAACGGCTTCTAATTTTGGACGTATCATCTCTCGAACACCAAGTAGGTACTAGTTGTGAAAATATTGTTAAGAGTCTTTTATACAGTATACAAATAATAGCACAGACTTTAGATTATGGTCTTGAAAATTAGGTTGTTGCCAAAAAAGAATTAGAAAACATTTTGAACAAGCCGATTCGTGACTATAGTATTTTTATAGATGTGGGACATTTTTTTTAGGAGCTACTCCAGATGGTTTACTGGATAACGATGGACTGGTTGAAATTAAATGTCCATACTCTGCTGCTAATATGACTCCAGATGAAGGTATATTAAATAAAAAAATTGATTTTTGGTCTATAAACAAAGATGGGAGCATTGGAAGTTTAAAAAAAAACATAAGTACCACTATCAAATTCAAAGACACATGAGAATTGCACAAAAAAAAATTTGTGTATTTGCTGTGTGGACTCCAAAAGGAATAAAAACTGAAATAATTCTTTTTGATAAGCAATTTTGGGAAGAGCAAATGTTTCCAAAATTACAAACATTTTTTTACGATTGTCTGTTGCCCGAAATCATGGACCCAAGGTATCCAGGAAGACCAATTAGAAATCCATAATATATTATTGATGCTCAACAGCAAAAGAAAAACAACTAAGATCGTCGTACATAAACCACCAACACTACAATTAATGTAGTAACTAGTAATATGAAAATATAATGAAAATTGTATTATTGTGTAATTTTAAAGTTGTTAGTGTTGTAGACTTATATTATACTACTTATATTATTATTTACCTAATATAACTCAGTAAAATATTACTTTGATTACACTGTTATTAATTTTGTTCCGCATAATATGTATTATACGTACCAATTAGTTGTCTATACTCTATATCTATTTATCTACTTGTCATTATTATACAATATAAAAGATGGCTATATTATTTTTATTTAGTAATATAATTCACATTTATTTTCACACATTAATTAATATAATATATCTATAGCCTATATGTTGATTCATAATATAATAGAGACACCTACATAATACGAGATAGATAGATAGATAGATATATATAAATATAGGTAGGCACGTAAATAAACACATAGAATATTTTGAAAAAATGTTTTATTTTTAATTTTTAAATGATTATTATAAATATTGCAAGTAATACAATTTTTTTAATCAAGTTTTCTTACTTCACTAGTGTTACGGGCCAATATCAAAGTTGAATCCAAAGTGTAATTTAGAATGAAAGTTACAACTTAATAATGAATAATGCTTTTATTACGAATAAATAAAGTACATGTAACTAATATAATAAGTGTCTGAGTGTCGTGAAAGTGCTCAGGTGTTGGTGGCTATAATACTGGTTTTCGAGCTCCCTTATATATGTGGTGCGTCTATTGTTTGCATCAACCCGTAGCCTTCTCGGTGAAACCAGGTGTCCTTGTAGTTGTTGATGCAAATGTGAACCAGAATTTGATAATGTGCAATAACACTATAATTATTATAGTATAAAGATGCATTGTAAAGACTAGGTGACCACAGTCATAATTGCATTCTTATTGCAGTATAAAAATTGGTGCGCTTAGGTACTATCCCGACACGTTTCATGGTCACATAGTAACATAATATTCATCTCCCTCGACACGAGGCATGGCCATACTAACCTAGCCTTGATATCTCGTAGTCCATAACACTAGTAGTGTTATTATGAGCATGCCGTATTACTAACCATTATAATACAATTATGATTTATGATTAAGCAAACAATAGGCATCGTCAAAAACTAAGGTTTAACTCAGCCAACTCAGGGTTTACGCTAATGTGCAGTACAACACAAATTACAGTGCAGTTTTAAAACGGCCAATTGTGCAGTACTTACTGCTAAGTACCTATTTTAGCATTGTAAAAAAATCAATAATACCTACACTATAATACTATACCAAAACCATTTGTATTAAAGTTATAATTCATAATACATAATAATAAATTAATAAAATTATATTATCATACCTAATATTAGAATACAGCCATGAACCAATGTGGATTGTGTAATAATATATTAAATGTTGTCTATGATGTGTATTGATACCAGCCTACAAGTTATTTGCTATTGCACTTCCGCTCAGGGTAGACCTTTTACATTGTTAAATTTATCGTTTGAAATTCCGGCTATTTTTATATTATTTGCACTCGATTTTCCAAGTAAGATATTTTTGAGTTTTGTTTGAAATATAAAAATACATTCGTTATGATCCGTTTTTCATATCCAATGATTTATTACTTACCTATCATTAAATTAAAATTTAACATATCTATTACATTTATTTCTTTAATTACTATGATTTACTCAATGATAATTACCTTCTATTCAACAGACCTCACCATTTTTGTTAAAATTTGATATATGTACCAATAGTAATAAAATAATAAATTATTATAATTGAATTTTTATACATCATATTATTTATTTGTGATAATTTTCAACTTGCTATTATAATTAGTAGGTAAATTAATATGACATTTTTATATTTTTTATTAAAATAAATCTTTTATACATTATGTATGTGATTGTGTTTTATTTAAGATGTAGAACAACTGGAAATTGGATTATAGTATTACAAAAGTTAACAAAATCTAAAACCATGTACCGAGTTACCCAATTTAAAAGTTATTTAAAAATTTAATTATTAAAGTTTGTTTATACTCCCAAAAATCAAAAGTATAATTCTAAATCTAGTGCACAATTGTGAGAGTTGAATAAATCGTTATACTAAGCACTAATAAGTAGTTAAGTTAATAAAATTACCTTTGGCCATCTGTGTGTCCAGACTTTTTTTTATAGATTTCTACTCACTCTTGTACAATCTTATAATAATATAATAATGTGAAATCAGATAGAAATAAGGAATCTTAACTTCAAATTTTGAAATAAACAATTATTATTGTAATATTGTGATTACAAGAAAAAATTCAAATAATTATAACTATCATTAGTATAAAAAATGAATTACATTATTGATCAAATTTAGTAGGTCGTCCATGTGCATGATCAGAATGACGAATAAATATATGTATATGCCTATGACAATCAGGTACCATATCCCTATCTGAAAATGCCTGGCCGTACCAATGACCCTACCACTGATCTGACCTTAGAAATAATCATATAGTCATTTTTCATATGCAGAAAATAATAAATAATGGTATTTTATTTTGTTCACTGTATGCAATTTAACAATATAAATTACTTCTATATTATATTATAATATTATTTGATAATTATTGATAATATTCCTAGAATAAATAATACGCCTACTATTGGATTTATAATTTATTGGTTTTTATTAGAATGTATTAAGATAGTATCTTATTCAATATTAGTTACCTATTAGCTATTATCAAATACCTATAAACAGTATAAACTAATGGACTTCGCGTAGATCGAAACCGTCGGCCAACATTGAGCAAAGGAGATCAGCTACGAGTTAGGAAAACAGTGTTATAAAAATGGTTGTGAGTTTTCCATTTCGTATTGTTGTCTCTCTCAGTGTCTCAGTTATACGTCTAAATAAAGGCGTAAAGAGTTATTTAAGAAATAGTTTATTAGACAATAACCTTACAAATTTAAGCATCATATAACTATTGAAAAACTTGAAGTTAAGTCACTAGACATTGATGAAATGTAATAAATAAGTTCGTTGATGCACATAGCAATCGAAGAATTATTTTAAAGTAGTTTTGTTATAGTGTTGTAATAATTTTAAGTTTTTAAATATAACAATTAGCTAATTTTAATTTTTTTTTTTATTATTTACCTATTTATTTTTATCAAATACAGAATATTTTAGTAATCGTTATAAAATAATTATTTAATTAAATCTCTATACTCTATAGTTTATAGTCTACATCCGTGTTATTCTTCATCTAAAAACTTTGTACAGGCCAGACTTAACGACTATTCTAATTAGAAAGTCCAATTCTAGTTTCTCAATAGAGACCCAAACGGTCTTACAAGAGCAAATCTGTGACATACAAAATTCCTTTAATGCGCCCTATAAATTAATCCTAAAAGAATAATACGTTATCGACGATGCTGAAGCCCACAAAAAGGAATGATACCCCCAACGAAATCCTTACAGTGAAAAAATGTTAAGTTCCAGATCCCCCCCTCCCAAGAAAGTCAGACTATCAAAGTAGTGATATCTACATTAATGCCATATTTGTTTTATACCTCATTCAAAAACTGGCTAAGTGTTATGCAATACAAATAAAAAAGCAGTATTGTCAATGAAAGTAGGAATAGAGTGAGGTTATAGAAAGAAAGAATAGAAGACTTGGTCATAATGTAGATATCACGACTACTTTGATGGGCTGAATTTCTTGGGAAGGGGTCAGGAACTTAGCCCTTTTTCACTGTAAGGATTTAGTTGGGGTCGTTGTGGATAATATATACAATAATATCATTATATTTAATAAGATAATTGGTAAATATCGAAGTTTAAAACAATTCAAGTTTATAAATTATAACAGCTCCACTGTATATGGTTTATGTTTGTTTAAGTTTAATCCACTCCTTTGGTACATTGTATCGCCCCTGTATTCAAATAACAATATATATCATACTTTACTAATGGGGCGGTATTTAAAAACATCTGCCTTCTCAGCACCATCTGGTGGACATTTATGTAACCCATTTGCCGCCTAAACGGTTACTAATTTATATAATATTTTCTCTTGCGTTCAATTGATAGCGACTACACCGTTTTTATCTATATCATAATATAAACATACCGTGCATCGTACTGCACAAGTCAAGTTGGCTTCACTGTGTCTGTACGTAGCCATTTAGCCACCGACCGGCAGCATTAGATTATACAATATACGCGCTTAGTTTTCAGTCATCGACGTAGATGAAGTCATGTTACACGCTCTACAGGTTTTTTTTTACAAATTTTACCGCAGTGTTTACAGCGGCATTCCTCTGAATATTTCTGTCAAGCTATAATTCGTTTATAATTTTATTCTCTTTCGTGTCGTTTACTTGCAGACATCTTGTACCATCGTGTGTGCGCGTTAACCACTATCGGTTCAATCATTTTCTAATACGCTATAGCATCTTGTTTTCGACCCGTCGATTAATGAGTTTGCGTTCTTGTTGCCACAGTTCAGTCGTTAAAGTCTACACCGAAGAGTAAAAGTTACAAGTTGTTTTTTCTTCGAAGTGAGATATATATTTTTTATAATAATATTATCTGTAGATGTATTATATTATTATAATTGTAATTAATTTCTTTTGTTTCACATGTTGATCGTTATTTTTGCGTGACTGCTTAGGCTTATTCCTTACTAACACCGTAATATTTTAATTACTCATCGACTATTGTAGAAACTATCGAAATGATACAGTCCAATGTTCATTATGATAACGAGTAGTATATAAAAAAAAAAATAATACTAATGACCGAAGTATGATGACGTAATGCGACGTTCCCCCGGATTTTTCGGAAGTTATGTAATTGTAATTACCATAATGTAATCTATAATATTATTATTAATTTTAATACCTATACCTAATACGAAAACCACATCATCAAAAAAGGCACTTATCATTATTTTCATTACTACATTTTCTTTGCTCATGTTTTAGATTTACATATTTCTTATGATTTGTACACACTTTTCGTTTCGTTGATTTTTATTAAAATGTTTAATTTTACTCGTTTTTTATATCCTTCTAGTTGTCAGTTAATCATTGGGACTCCACAACTCTCATCTTGTATGCTCATTGTTAGTCAAACATTTTTTTTTCGTGTAAATGACTTTGAATCACGGCTCGTGCAACCCATTAAAAGCTTACACCCGACTTTTATGTCCTTTGCTGTTTGTGTAGATTCCATAGTTATTTGTTTACTAAACTCCGATTTCGGGACTAGTACCACAGGTGATCGTACAAGCTAGTCAACAACATTGTGTATGAGGCACCTAGGTCGTAAATACAGCCAGACGCGTGAGTCCGTCATTAACATTACGTTGCGTAAGAAGCCGTCAAGGACGACCAGATTTGGAGATAACCAGTAGTCTGCCCAGTCAACCACTAATCTTCATTGTTGTCTTTAAAGTAACTAACAAGTTGTCCCTAAATGTAATTGCGTCCTGTGGTCGTCGTGTAAAACCGATCCGATCACAGTGTCACCGCCCCATAACTAATCTGCTTCTAAGTCATTATACCGTACATAGAAATGACCATTTTTTCGTCATTTTTTGTACTTTAGGTTGCCTACCCACGCAAACTCAGGCGTAATTGTAAAATTGAATACCCAAAAAATAGTAGGCACATAATATCTCATCAACAATTTGAAAAACAATACATAAATCATTCTTTGACATAATTAGTGGTGCTTTGAGTTTTCAATCGCCGTATTGCGTATATTTTAGATCTTTCTGCCTGAATGAGACAAGACAACCCTAAACCTTTTCAAATATTGTACTGTTTTTGTTGACTTTCTTTCCAAATGTTGTACTACTATATTTCTCATGCGGAAATAAATAATATCGATGTAAAAACTCAATGATTCAAGCATTAGACTGAGTTAGAATATTCACAAGTTTTAGTTTTAGAATGTACTGATTAAAACATTTGGACCTAGCCATTTAGTGTACATTAAAATAATACACATTAATAAATCATAATTTTCTTTTATTATATTAATTGGTTAGGTTACTGATTTTTATACTTCGTATTATCAAACTTTACCTAGTAATTTCTTTGGTTCTATTTTACTAGATTGATATCACCATTGGTGTGTTTCGATCTTCAAATTTGAGCTGCTTTACGTCATTTTAAGTGTACATTTTTTGTGTAGCCTTATCAACAATACCTTTTCAATGATACGTATACATAAACCCTACCATGTTTTTAGACAAAGTTACTGGTATAACATTATAAGTTTCTTGATTATTAAAATATATAAAAATAATGAAAAATTGGTTAAAAGTATTCGTAAATAAATATCTTTTACAAATTTTCCTATACATACATTTTATATTAATATTTTTATTGACAACACTTATTCCTAATTTCACATACTGAAACAAAATATTTTTCGAGTATTTTGATACATAAAAATAGAAATTGGGACGAGTAGTTTATGAGTTATATGTATTATGTATTTTAAAGGTTTATTGAGCAGAATAGTAGACCAACATTTTGCATTCGTATTAATTTTAATTTTTATACATCGAAATACTTATATTTTGTTTCAAAAAATTGAATGAAAATATTTATGTTGCCAATCAAAAATATATAAAAACTTAAAAAAACTATAACAATAAAATATATATTTTTTTTTAAATGTTGTTTTATTTCGAATGAAATCGTGTAAAGAAAATGTTTTCGAAAACTAATTTTTAAATAATATGTGTTGTTCGATAAAATAATCATCTAGTACAGATATAAATACTATTAAGTATTATGAACATGCAAGAATGAGTCATCGTGAGAGAGTCACAATAATACATTCTACGAAAAAATGTGGGTCTGATGATACGGAACGAATAAAATACTGCTTAATATAAAATTAATGATAAAATAATAGCCATCGATAATATATCGAGACGTCTCATACCATACGAGCATTATTACGCACGTTAATTCACTCTGCGCATCCGCTCGATAATCATCGTAAACCGCTATAAAAACGAAAGAGAGTGACACTATAGAAAATAGAAGTCTAATAATTTATATTAGTCGTTTTACCGTCGCATTCCTGTTCGCTTGGTTTTGTTTATCTAAATCATCAACGGGTTTAGTGTGACGGAGAATATTGAACTCATACTTATCACTAATATCATATTATAACCATGTACCTACCTATTATATTGTATTATTTTAATCGTAACGTTGTTTTTAATCAATATCTTTTATTTATAGTATCAAGAACCAAGAAGTGAGCTTCAGTTAAACAATGGATTTAGACGAGATCCTAAATGACTTTGGGTTGGGTACATATCAAGTGACCGTATGTACCATAATCGGACTTGTTCTCATGTACTCAAACATATCACCACTTAGCTACGCCATTACAGCTAGTGATCTTAAATACAGGTAAACTTGAAGTAATTCTATTTAACTATATAGTTATATTACTCAGTTTTACGTGAGCTGAGCATACAATATAGTTAGGTACGCATTACCTTTAGAACCAATTTGAATTTATATTGGAAATAATAATTAATGACTTATATATATGTGTGTGTATGTGCATGTTGTGTGTGTGTGTAATATGACTTGTTTTGTATTAAATTACTTAGGTATGTATTATTCATATATTATTTTATGTATATAATACTGCAACTGTCATTTAACCGAGCGCTACTGAATAATTCAATTGGTATTACTTAATTTTAACTACTAATAATTAGCGAGTAACTTTGTTGGTTAATTTTTAAAACGATTTTTAATTAATTAATTTAATTGGTTTATAATACGATAATTATATATAAACATAACAATATATTTATCGATCCTGAATTTGCTGTAGATCGCATGTAAATTTTATTTTAATGTTAGCGACATTGAAAATGTCTAAATAAATAATATGACCTAGGTATTAAAAACTTTTAAAATTAAATTTATCTAAATAACGCGGAATTCAATCAGTAAATACAATTGGCGTAATCGATCATTAAATTTTAATATTATGTTAGTTATTGTTTGATGCTTAATAGGTATTTAGTTAATAACCATAAATAGATAGGTACATTTGAACATCAGTATAATTTCTAAGAAACACGAATATAACACGGATTTTTTATGTTAATAAAATGTAACAATTTAATCTATACTCTATAGTTGAAGGTACATCTCATTATAATATTAAGAATTGAAATCAAATTTGCGATAAAGAATATGTGAATAGGTGAATTAAGAAAATTTTAATAGATCAAATAAAATATAAACTAATTTAAAAGTGAAAATACTACTTTATATAATATACATATAATATAATTTTGAGTATACCTTATTGTATTAGGTACTTATATTTCTATAAAATTTTACAATGTAATGATTGCCATTTATCAGCATTGTATGAACTTTTACAACAATAATTTTTATTTAATATTTTGTTTTGTATTTCGTAATTAATAGATTGACTGCAGCTGTAATAATAATTGATAATAATAAAAATAATAAATAGTTATATATCTAAATCAGGTTATTATAAACGTATTAACAGTATGAATTATCAATACATTTGAACATTGGTGCCCTGTAGACCCTACTATGTGCTAATGTGTCTGCTATTAAGTATCAATACATTCTTTATATTATAATTGCTATGAAAAATGTATTAATTCATTAAATAATAGTATGCCCACCGGGTCGTGATAGCGGATGCACATTGTATGGTGGTGGCAGACCCTATAATGTGTCTGCTATTTAGTATCAATACATTCTTTATATTATTGCTAACAAAAAATGTACAATGAGAGTGTAAAACCAATGACAACATAATATGTCCACTTAAAGACATTTAATAATATGCCTATCTGGTCTTGATAGCGAATGTGCATTTAATATATCATGTTTCCAACAGATTTTTTAATCTCGAAATCATTTGTTGAATACGATAAAATATTATTTTTCAAATTTAAGAGCTTTACAGCAAAAATATAAAACACCAAATATATCACTAGAGATATACTCACAATATCTTGCCAAATTCTAGTATCAGCTCTTTCTTAAGATTATAAATAAAAATGTATAAGTAAAGGATTTTTTTTTACATATAATATTAATAAGTACATATTATGTATATACGTGGTTAGTATCATCTATATCGGTTTCAAAATATATTGCATAAAAATAAAATCGAGATAAAAGTTACCAATACAAACAGGCCAAACAGAGAATTTGTGACATTGAAATATGAAACAAAATATACTACTTAAGACATACTTAATCCAAATATTTAGATGTATAACTTGTGTATAACCTTTGACCTTCTTTCTTACGGCTGCCCAACACCACCCGCCTAAATTAGTATTACATCCATAACTATTATGTTACATACACAATACTTATATAATATACGAATATATTGTGATCGGTGCTATACTGAATATTGATGAACGTATATTACTATAAGTAAGTACTAAGTACTGATGTATACCTACTATAATTCTTTTAGGTGCGAAATACCGCAGTGTGACACCGACAATCCATCGTATAATCAGGACTGGTTAAACCTGGCGATACCTATCAATAACAGGACCAATGAGCCTTACAAATGTCTAAAGTACCACTATATACCACAGACTACCAACGAGACGAACATATCTGCCTATAGTATATGTATGCAAGAAGCGTTCAATGTGAATCGCAAAGAAAAATGCAACAAATGGGTGTTCGATGACATAGAAAGGACAATAGTGAACGATGTGAGTCGGAGGTCTTTTATTATATATTTTTTCTGTATAGGCACTTACAACTTACTTGCTTATTAACAATAACAGTAATTTTATATATAAATATAGTTTGGTATTATGTGCGAGGAAAACAAATGGAAACTAAGCATGGTGGGAACCGTCAATAGCGTTGGTCAATTCGTCGGCATTCCTTTATCTGGATATATTTCAGACAAGTGAGTGTTGGTTTAAAGTGGGTATATATTATAGATATTATAGTGAAGGTGGCCCACTTGCAGTGTTGAGTTCAGATATTATCTAGATAAGATACAGATGATTAAATAAAAAATTACTAAGTTATTGTTGATAAAATTTCTTTAAAAAATATTATAATCAATACTATAATATGCTATTATTGATTTTATGTGACTGATTTATTAACATAATTTTCCAAATTTTTCTATCAAAAAAAAAAAGTTATTTAAATATTAAGTACCTACTATACTTTCATGGATACATAATACATCTATAATCTATATCGTAAAATGTTCTAAATTACATTTCACTCAACTGATGTATTTAACAGTTGTACATTTGTCTGCCACAATAAAATTATAATCATCGAAAAACGATTTCATATTTGTTGCTTTAATTTTATTAGAAGTTTCTAGAGAAATCAGTTGTAAATTATTGAAGTCATAACTTATTTTTATTATGCATGATATATATGTATATAAGCTGGCGCATTAATACCATATGTCTATATATACTAAACTAATAAAAAAAACCGTAGGTATCTAGAAAAAATGATTACAAGAAGATATGATATTTATATTTTTAATTTATTATCCACGTATAAAAACAAAATTTTTGTTTTTTAACATAATAATATGTAGGTTTTTTTCACAAAATTCTATTATTTCTATTTAGTTTATTTTATAATATTAAAAACATTTTTTTATTTTTATGCGCATAAAGGTATGGACGCAAGTATATCTTTATAACAGGGACAGTTTTATCGGCCATTTTTGGCACAATCAAATCCTTCGCTGCCAATTACTATTCATTCCTCGTTTTCGAATTTTTGGATTCCATGGCTTCCAGTGGAGTGTATGCAGCTACGTTTGTATTAGGTAAGAAATCCTCAATATATGTTATAAAATATATATGTATATAATTTTAATTACTAAATTTTATTACTTATAATGTCAACATTTTTAAAATTGTAGGTTGTAAATATATATTATAATACCT
>VUJU01004168.1:0-20429 GCA_009835225.1 Aphis craccivora
TACTTCATGATGTCTAGTTGCGGCACTGTACCTATTAATACTTATTAATAACAATTGGAAACATAAAATCAATTATGTGCTATGCCTAAAGTAGTACTAAATAAAACTAATTTTAATCACGCTGATTAATAACGTATATTTGTTTACTTTTATAGTTAATAATTAATATTGTTAAATTGTATCACTGATAGATGGATATGAAAAAATCAAGACAAAACAAATATAACAATGAAATAGTCCTAAAATTACTACCTAATTAATGGTTACACAAAATAAAAATTATTCAAATAGTTTTTCAGTCAAATATTAATGCATTATCAATACGAATTTATCTAGAGGACACAAAATGTGACGCCTGATAAACCTACTCATATAAAAATAAATAATATAAAACTACAAATTCCTATGAAAACTCATTAGAACAACCTAACCTAACTATTTCAATAACTGTGAAAGTTCCGATTTAAAAAAACTAAGCTATCTACCTTATTTAAATAAATTAAATAATATTCAATATTAAAATAGAATTACTTAAAATTAATCAACTACTAGTTCGAAATTAGGTCATTCAAAAAACATAAATTACTTTACAAAACTAAAACGATGAAAAATTAATTTTTCACAAATACGCTGTTTAACAATTTCGTAAAACGTTAATACTTTATTACTTTACCAGAAAATGTGTATTTTGTACCTATTTACTTATAAAAGAATCCCCTTATATACATTGGTAATAACTAATAAGTAATAAACTCTTATAGTAACTTGAAATTAAAAAATGTACTGTTGAGTTCTATTTATTTTAAATGTACTTCGTGTATAAGTAAATACATAGTCATTGTTCTAATGATTATAAACTGCATAGTGCATAATAATACATTTTTTTAACAAACTACAAATGTGCATACCTAATTGTGTACAATTATAGTCAACAATAAGTCATGTCCACTGTCAATTAAATTAATCATCTGAATTAATGAAATATTATACTAATAATAAACAACCAAAAACATATCCGAAGTCTCGATTGGATTTTATACAAGGTTGGCAAGATATATAATAGTATTATGTCCACCTTGGTTTCGAGAACATTTTATTCAATGGTTTAGTATATCAAGATAAATATTGTTAAATAAGTACCACTATGTGACTTCACTACAGAAGAAGTGGGTCAAATTTAAATTAACCACCTATTTTATTGTTTAGAATATAAGGACCGTGAGACAGGACGAGTTTTATTTATGAACTTTTTTTCGGCGGTTTATTTGAATTCAGAGAGCGATTTGTATCTAGTCACAAAGTGTATTTATAAAAAAAAATATGTTAAATTTTAATTTTTAATCGAACGGTAGTAAACACTTATGCGTATCTGATATAGGCAGAAAGGTCATACTATACGTTTCGTCAAACATTTTATCATATGACGAAAATGTAAAAAAAATATAATTTAGTATTTCCAAAATCATATAAGCCATATACGGTCAAAAATAATTGTCTTACATACTGATAAAAGATCAGAAGAAGTTACCTCTAAAGTAAATTTCGAGAAATATAGACTTAAATTTTCCTAACTATTTAGAAACTACTCATAAGTTTTTTCACATTATTAATGTTGTAATATTGTTTAGGACTATATATATTACATATTGTATTTATCAAAGAATAATTTATTGATTTATTTTCACAAACCTGAATAAAATAAAAAATCTTAATAATGTTAATAACAGTAATACCATTATACAAATTTACAAATAATTAACCTTAACACTTTGTTGCTGTTAACGAAATTTCACTCATTTTTCCATGGATGTGTAAAGGTTTGTAGAGAAAACTACAAAAAATATGAAATAAATGATTAATATTTTAAATTTGGGGCTTGAGAAACAATTTTAACAATCCAAAATGTTCTGTTTTTTAGTATGTAAAGAATTGTCAAAGCACTTACAATAATTTGTGTTGAAAAATTTGAAAAATGGAAATTTTGTTTTTTTAAACTTTTACAAGTAATTTAAAAATGTAACGCAAAATTACATTATTTGATTTCAATGGAGAGGTTGAGATGCACTTATATATTTTTAAATTAGTAATTATGGGCAAAAAATCGAATTGAGGTATGTAAATCAATATGTAGAACAAGTTATATCTGACTAAGTACAAGATATAAATGTAAATTTATATAAAATTATAAAAGTAATTCAACAATATATACCAGGTGATTATAAGATACTCATTATCTCAAAAACTATTGATGTTTTTGAAAGTATATATTTTACATAATCTTTAGTTGTTAAAAATAAGATTTTTATGTAAAAAATAAATTGTTTTCTGTTATATATCATCGATTTTAAATATTTTTTTTAACGGCAACACGCGTTTTTATTTTATTATTCCAAAGCAAAATATTTTTTAAAGTTCTTCAGTGTATAAAAATCGAATTATTAACCAATACTTTGTGAGCAGTGAATATTTAAAATATTAGATGTATAAAAAGAGATAAGTACCTAGCAAAAATTTAGCCCAATATGGTCATCTATACTTTAAAATTTAAATAATTTTATCAAATTGAATATACCACACGCTTGAAATTCGATTTTTATTATTAATATTTTATTTTTATTTTATTAGATACTATTTTAATTCAGAATATGAAATAAAAAATAAATGTTGTCATACTGCAAAAGTGTACAACTTTTGCAAATTATATGGAAATAAAAAATGGTTTGTTACGATTTAAAATTATGTAAAAGTAATACTATCAAAAATGTTTATAATAATGAGTGTCTCAACTCTCAAGTTAAATGAATCACTCCATGTGTAAAGGATGTAATAAATGAAAGATTTGTTAATTTTACACGGAAATATTTTAATATAATATCATATTTCCTTGAAACATTTACTGACTTACTCTGTACATAAACTAAATATAGAAAATTGGCTTGTATTTTAACAAGTATTTATTACAATACTCGTCAGCCTCGAACCTCAATAGGCTTACAGTTTAAAATGGCCTTTAACAGGTTGACAGTTGATTGCCATGATCCGTCGTCAGTGTTGTTCGAATTTTGCCTATCTTTTTTTATTTATGATACATTTATTATAATATTTATACAATATACAAAGAAATATAATTGAAGTGCCTGTCTTTTTCCAGACTAATCTTTGACAGTTGAAGCAATTTTAACGGGATTTCTCAGGCAGTTATATAGAAAGTTTTCAAAAGATTAATAATGAAGGCTACTAAAATTTAATAAATATTAAAATTAGGGTTAGCATTAACTTTCATTAATTTTATAAATAGTTTTTTTGTGATAGGTTAAGTCTAAATTGATTCAATCTACATACTGGAGATTATAAGGCACGCTACACATAGCCGGTTATATGTATATGTACTGTTGCCACAACTTATTTATATATATATGTGTGTGTAAATGTGTTAAATCATATTTTCTTAAATGAATTTAAAATTGAAACTATATTCATATAATTATAGTTAATATGTATAGTTTCGATATTATAACAATATAACCTATCAGTATAAGTACCCAACAAGACTATTTAGTGTTAACTAATAACAATAATATGCTGTTATAACAAAAACATAATTTATGTTACCTAATATTAATACATTAAGATATTTAAACAAATAAATCATCTATTATAAAATAAAATTGTACATAAGTGATGACAGAAACTGACGAATATCCTCCTCGCAATTACCCATTCAAAGCTCAAGTGTGCCCTTGGTGTGAACTATGGTACAATGGTATATAATGGTATGTAATGTTTGATAGAGTACACAGTTGTTATTTTAATGGATTGATTCTGATCGTGGGTAAACAAAATTAATCAGTGGTCATAAACTTAAATGAGCAATGAGTGTTATGACTAGTGATTTTTACCATGTTACAATAATTTAAAAACTTTTTTTTAGTTTACATACAATAATTATTACAAAACATTAAACATGCATACCTCTTCCTTTAGCATTCTGCAGTAAACTCCTACGGTCTACATAATGAGTAAATTATGCTTTATAAAGCACCTACCACTTACCTAATTTTATACTCAACAAACTCCGTAAACATTAGGTGTAGAAATTGCAGCTAACACTAAAAGTGTTGATAAAAGTAAAATACTTTAATCAATTAATTTGCTTTTGATTTACAAATAATGCCTTAAAATAAACCTGCATAGCTTCACATACTAAAACAACGCAAGAAATTCTAAATTAAATTGTTAGGTTCTGCTATGTTTTTTTACTTAAGATTTTTTCTCGTGACTATTTTCTTGGATGAATAAGATTATGACTTGATGAAGTGTTGGAGACCAATTAGCACTTTCAGTTTCAAAATTATTAGCAATCACAGATATATTCTATAACGTGTTTATAGTGTTTATACAATATCCAAAAACATAAAGATTCTAGGGCCCTAGGCTCTAGCATTCATATTATACATTTTATCCTTTTATTTTAGTCGTGCCCAATGTCCATAATTTTGATGTTACTTTTTTTCGTCGAGCATCTTTATAATGTTTACAATTTATATTGTTTTCTTTTTTAAGGTAGGTTTCTTAAAGTTATTGACATAGATTATTTACAGTGAAAATTATTTTCATTTCCACGAACGGAATCCACGTAGGTAAACTGTCATGTCTTCAATTTAAATTATACATTCGGAGTGTTCAAGTACGATTTGAACCGAAACAAAAAACATGTTTTGATTACCCAGTATTCTAGGTCTTAGGCCATTATTGAAGATTTTAACTTTTATGAACGTAAATAGTACATAATAAAATAATATGTATAAATGAGTCTGTAAGCAGTTTTTATTGTTTTCATTCAACATTTTGTTGTTATTTTAACGTAACGCTTAAATCGCCATGACGTACCTACTCAAACGCTGCCAACGGTTGTCGGTGATTGCGTATATATAGGCGCGTATCATGTATTAGTGTATAGACACTAGACAATAGTAAACGAGTAGTACGGGTAAAAAACAATTTTATTTCCAAACCAGTTTTCATTTCACTCTGCGACGATCGACCGACCAGCAGATTTTAGAAGCTTGACGCAGTGCATTTTTGTCCGTACCTCTGTGCAAATATAGAGTATCACTAGTCACTACAACCATACAACACTACTTCATTAACATGGCTACATTACAAGAGGTAAGTGTAAATAGTGTAATGATAAATAATATACAGTATAACAACACCGTGAGCTTAAAAATAATAGACATTTTATTAGTTTTGTTGTCACAATATAATTTTATTAAATAAATTAATATTTATAATACATTATATATTTTTAACAATAATTAAAGAATTTTTTTATATGTACGCACATATATACCTATTATATTATATAAATATATAACAATCGTTCTTCTATCGTATGGACTAACAATTAAATTATTACAAACCCAACCAATGACTTACAATAAATAAGCACAGTATGCAACAAATGCTTAAACCTTCTTCAGGATTTTAATTATTCTGTAGTGTAAGACATCAAGCAAATAATCATTGATTATAGGACTCTTTCTAAAAAATCTAAGTTATTCACTATACGTTGATGTTAATAGTCTTTAAAATATTATGGCGCTAGTTTTTTTTTTTTTTAGTAAACCGTCAGCACGGCTATAAACAATACCAGTGTTGATACGTACCTATACATTTTATTATTACAAAAATATAATGACAATAATTATAATTTCTTTTTCGGTGATACGCAAAAAAATAATTTGCTTGTAGGTACATTTTTAGTTTTAAAATTCGTTATTAAAAAAAAGAAACCTTTTCTCTTTTTAATGATAGTTTAATAATAATTGTAATGACGATTTCGAATAATAATTACCTACCTTTACAATACGTTTGAACAATATGTCATGATAATTTCTTTATACGACTTATTTAAAATATGCAATTCTTATTAATTGGTTTTATATAATATGATTTTTATGTGAGACAATTTAATTGTCTGTAATAATAATAATCATGTGAACATTTCAATATTAATTGTATGTATGATACTTCGAGCACCGACTGATCAATTTCTATTTTCTATGATATTGACATTTTATCTTTTAATCTATAATTTATTGTCATTATTATCAGTACTACCTACTTAATACGTGTAGTTTTTTACCTAAGAAAAACTTAATAATACGTCGTGTATTTCATTTTTGTAGCGTACAATCTTCATTGTTTTGTAACCACTAAAACTTTTAATTTAAAACAAAGGTCTAAAACCTGTTGCCATTATACATAATGAATTTCAATTATAGGTATGTCTTGCATAAAACATTTTTTTTTTTTTTGCTACAATCAATGTCAGTTACAGTTTTACCTGACCGAATAATGCATAATATTATAATACAATATTGATTATCGTAAGTTTATAATGGATAAAATCTAACCTAAGTTTATGGGTAGTCTAAAGAGTTATTTAATTTTAATCTTTAATGACTTGTTTCGCCAAAGTTCTAGCACGTTATATTAATTTAACCAATATAATATTATAATAACATTTTTACGTAGTATTTTGACACGTTTGTCAATACCTTGCGCTTTACAGCAGTCTTATTCCCAACATTATTAATATTTTCTCTTAGTTAGAATCGAGGAAACACGCGTTTATAATTATATATGAACTGCAGACCATACTATTACAAAATATAATAATATAACTGGAATAATTGTAGAAAGCCAGAAAAATGACGATAGGTACGTTTTTTAAGTTCAACAGACCGTTGACGTATACGTAATAGATTTTCGGAATAAGAGCACGCGGAACGCTGTGTAAAATAATTTGAATGTTATAATATGCGAATCGACGTACAAAACGTATCACAATGATTTCAAAACTATGACTGTTTTTGCAGACATCGAGTATATTATATATTATATAATATATTACCAATATTACGTATTTGTGGTCTTATAATGCTACTACAACAACTGTCTGCAGTTCTACACTGTATATAATTATACAGATACGCGTATCGTTTTGTTAGCTTGAAATGTCTTTAAGACTTTTGTGTAAAGAAAAACGAATTAAGACAAATTTCTCAAAAAGTATCTTTTTTTCCTCGTCGGAGTACGTGCATTTTTACAACAACAGTCGTATTACTCCGAGCGCATTTATTTTTATTTACCTGTATTATGTATATACTATATAGCTCCCCAGAGGTCAGCAACTCTGAGAAATAAAAACAATTATTTCCGTTGTACGTATGCGTATCATATCGATAACGAGAAAACAGCATGTCGGCAGTGCCTGTATAATATACATAAACACGAGAGAGATTTCTTCCGCTTCCGCGTGCACTTATATTATATTATTATATATAAAACGTACATGCTGTATGCTATACTGATCATCACGTAGCACAACGTGAGTACGATATATATATATATATACGTCGAACAACAATAATAATATTTTGGGTTCGTGGGTTTGAGCCGTTTGAGGTAAGAAAAAAAAACCGCCTTCGGACTATAATAATATTATCGTTGTACGGATGATATACCTACCTGTAAATACATATTATAGGTGTATGATATTATTGTTATTATTATTATCAATTCGTTATTTTGGTGTTGCGTATATTATTATGTGTGATGATGTGTGTATCTCGTTATGATTGTTGTTTTTTTTTTTTTTTTATCCACAGCGTTTCGAAGCTGCCGCCGAAGAAGTGAAAACACTCACGAAGAGACCGACCGACGTCGAACTGTTGGAACTCTATGCCCTCTACAAGCAAGCCACGGTCGGAGACAACGACACCAGTTAGTGTATTGTAATATACTAAATACTATGTGTTCGATGTGACGTTATATTTGCATATTTTTTTATTATTATTATTATAAATGCGCGCCCAGACGTGAAAAAATTACTGCAAAGTAGAGTAGAACATATTTTATACGAGTAGTATTACAATTATAGTATATAGGTACTGCGTAATACATGTGCATGGTAGGTACAAGCTAATGAAACATAAATTTAAATTTTAAATGCATGACAATAATTGTTATTGCACCATACAATATGGATTTTTTCTTATAATTTTATATTCAAAAAACGAAAAAAAAAATTTAAAGAGCAATTATTACCGATTGAGCTGATATGAAGCTTGAAAATAAAATAATAACGTCAAAATAGGTACCTGCCTTCCACTAGGCTAACGGCTTGTAAATATTCAATGTATTCTCAAGACGTTCATAATCATAAATTATGAATTATGACTTCGACAACTTTGGGTTCAAGCGCGTACACAAAAAAATATCTTTGGTTTAGGTTATACAATTTTGTGCTTATATAATCTAACCTAACAAAATGTTAACACAATTTCGATTATGTGACTTTTTAAAACTTCAGTACTTTTAAACATTAATTTTTAGGTAGGTATAATATAAAATCAAAATTTCGTGAGAGGGTGGGGGGTGAATCCCTTTAAATCGCAATACTTCATCAAGATCACTACATATCACAATATAGAATATTATAAATTATTGGTAATTCACACGAGATAAATACAATAATTTGTTTTTCATACCTATATATTAACAGTCACAAACGCATAGATACTTGTCATTTTCTTCACGATTTTATTATTTTTGTTATTTTTTATACTTTTTGTTCTTACAACAAAACGCCGAATTTAAAATCAATTTTATGCCAACCATTACCAGTAAACAACATTATTACTTATTACTATGAACTCTACTCGTAGAGTTAACGCTATGTGCGGCTTTTGACATTTCCTACCAACAACTAATGAGCCGGTGTATATAATTGTAGTAAGAGTGCATATTTTGTACGATTTAAAAATCATCAAGGTTGAAATATTCTATTCAGTTATTAGAGTTCAATTATTATTCATATTTTATCATTTTAAAACTTAAAAATAATAAGCTGAAAATAAAATCAATCGTGTATGCTAATACCTAAAGCTAATAATTGCAATTCTAATATAATTTATTTTGTTAAATGTGGCTCTTATTTTAAAACAAAAATCAAAACTAATATACACAATGAGCAAGTGCGGTGTCACAAATTGTGTAACTTAATTATTTTCGTATACGTCATACATTCTATCTACCAATTTATATAAATTTACCATCCCCATAGTATGACAGTATAATATGTATAATTTCTATTAATAATACATTTTTATCAATATTAATAATATAGGCAAACCCGGCATGTTTGATTTGAAAGCCAAAAAAAAGTGGGAGTTCTGGACCAATTTAAAAGGAACTTCCAAAGAAGACTGCCAAGAGAAATATATTGCGAAAATGGAAGAACTCGTTGTCAAATACAGGGATTGATTTCTAAAAATATACTAAGATATTTATAAATTTATAATGTATCTTTTAATGTAAGTTTTTTTTTTTTGCTTCTTTGTTTGTTCACTCGTATTTAAAAATCAATAAAATTTTAATGTATAATATGTAAGTAATAACTCAAACAGTCAATATTAAAAACGATTGACAGTTTTAAATTTTAAGGGTCTGTTCCATTTTCTCCTTTAAAACTTTATAAAGGTGTGTTTCATAAAAAAAAAACTAAGGAATGATTTAGTTAATACATTTTTAAATTTTAAAGGATCATACAGATCATAGGAAATGTAGATTGTAGGTATAGTTTTTTATTTTATACTATTCATTATTTTTGTTTAACTTATTATTATTAGGAATAACAATGACCGTTTTCATTTTAATATTTGTTATATTATTCAGTCTAGTTAAAATAAAAAATCAATGAACTCGCTCTTCTGTACCTATACAGTAGGTTTTATATATAGGTACCTTTCTTTGAATTGGTCCACTGTAATAGTTGAGTTAAATTTTAATTAAATTATAAATCGAATAACGATTCTGAGTGGATGGTTTTTCAGCCTATATATTTCTAAAGAAAGTTTATTATATATTTATATTTTATAATGGTATAGCAAGGTAAGTTTAACTATAATTTTAACAAAAACTTCGCATAAGTATATTTCTTAATAATTATTGCATTAGGTATATAATATCATATTTATTATATTATTTATATCATATACATACCTATAAATGAATTCCAAAGTACTAAAGAACGGTGTGAATAGGTTCGTGGTATATATAGCTTACGAGACAAAATATTTTTAAAATATCATTGAATAACTAGGATTAATATTTTAGATTCTGAGCGGAGCGATGAATGTATTGATTTTACAATGTTGTGTGTTTTTTTTTTGTCTGTGTACACGAGAACGTGTCGAAATAACGCTTCGATTTTCAACTTCAGTAGCTTTTCCGGTTCAGAAGTGAATTTATTTGGTGCATTGGGAAGGTCATTTTTTGATGTTCCCAATAGTTTTCAAAAGCACAGGGAAAAACTAAAAAAAAATTAAGGAAAAACGGGAATTTTTACGCAAAACCAGTTTTCGAACAAATCGATATTTTATACAGTTGTAACTCAAAAACTGATCACTGTAAATACTTAAAATTTTCACCAAATGTTTATGTTAGTGTTATCTATATAGAGTTAAATTTTCAAAAAATTTTGACCATTTTTGAGTTATTTTTAGACCACTGAAATTTTTAATTTTTCTGAAAATTTTTTTTGGAATTATCGATAAATTTTTTTTGGTCCAATAAAAATACTTGAAACTTTAATATAAAGTTTCTCATAACTTATTCTTATAGAGATTAAAAAATTATAATAATATTTAGGCACAACTTTTTTTTATTAGCATTTTAAGTTCAAATATTGACCATATTAAATAAAAACATGAATATTTGCAAATTATTTTGTAGGTATAATTCATAAAGAGTTGAAAATTCAATACGAGATTTTCCATAAGTTTAGCTTATAATAATTATAAAAGAATTCTGGTGATATAATGATATATATATATATATAAATTGATATAATTCTAATAGTGCTGTCACATTTAATTTAGAAGAATTATAATTACAATTTTTATTGAAAAACAATAATATAATATTTAGGTTAGTCTATGAGAATTTTTCATAAAAATGTAATTAATAAACCTAACATTTTAGTTGATCATTAATTGCTAATATATTATATTTTATCGATTTTATATACAACCGTTATTATTTACATTTTCAAATCTTAAAACACAGATAGGTAGGTATGTCTTATTTTAAAGCTTTCGATATCAAGAATGTTTATGTTGACACAATAAACTCAATAGTCAAGTGAAATATTTTGTTATTTTACACACAGTTCAGTATGAATAGTTGCATATAGATAAGCTATGCTGCAGATTCCACATTATAATATGTTTAATTGTTGTGCTAAACAATATGAACTATGTGGCAAATAAAGCAAGGTTTACGTAATAAGAGGAAAGGTTAGGTTAGGTTAGGTTTCAGACTGGTTTAATTCTGGTAACTAAAAACTATTAAAATTATAAAAACAGACATTTATAGAAATTATCTCTACGTACGACATAAATAGAGTACCTAATAAATTATTAGGTACTCTGTTTATGTATTATTAGTAATAATAAAAATAATAATACATGGTATTGTATTCGAATAATTTTACCAAGTCTAATTTTTAGTAAAATATTAATTTTTTTAACCAAAAAATGGTGTAGATAAAGTTGAAAAACTCGTATGGAAACCTTTAGTTTTAATAATAAAAAAAATTTTAAAGTGTCAGATTGGATTTATTTATTCTAATATGGCAACATTTAAAAAAATATTCTTATCATGAAAAATACAACCCATACGCACATAATGGAATGGTATAATTAAATGACATACGTCACACACCACATATTAACCTAATTTAATGAGTTATAACTTTTTTGAGTCGTATAACCTAACTTTCTAAGGGAGGTACAAATTATTCCTATAATAATAATAGCAATAACTACAAAGTTTAATAAAGTGCTCCCTTTTAGCATATTTCAAATATGTTCTTTTTTAAAGAATTTCAATCTAGGATTTTTAAAGTTAATAAATTGATTAAAGATTTTGCCCAGCTCTGTCAATATTATAAATTATAATCAATGATTATTAATCACACATTCATACATTAATTTTCATTTACACGCAGTTTCGCGATTATTATCCATAGCTGACGGTATGTACCTACATTTTACTGCAGAGTTCCTGTTACACCAATTAATTCCAACGGTAATCACTCCTGTTTGTGGTATATTGAAAATCCAAAATTTCTTACTATTGAGTATTGAGGAATCCTTTTATGTTAATTTAATGAGTATACGTTTACAATTTATATAGCCATATAGGTACTGTATTAATAGTCAATTTTCAATAAATGTATATAAAAAAAAAAAAGGATAAAGCAATAGCCATACGGCAGTATACAATAATATACCTAATGTTTATTAATTATAATTATTTTTAAGCACCTAAACGCATAAATGACGAAGTACCACATCAAATGAAAGCTTGCACGTTAAATACAATACGAGTATGATAGTATTAATGTAAACTTCTATCTCTATTAACATGTATATTTATAGTTTATAGACTATAGGTAAGCTCAATAAATATTTATTATCTATAACAGTTTGAATGTATAAAAAAATGTATATATATATTTTTTTTTTTTGCGAAAACAAGTATAGAAAATTTATACAATGTACACGTTTTAATTATTAGATATTAAAATGCTTGAGCTTAAATAAAAAACGTGTAATAAATTTAATTCTATTCAAATTTTATTTTATAGGTAGATAGTATATTAATGATATTATACAAACTAACAAACTGAAATAAACTCGATAAGCAGTTGATGATTATAATGTATATTTAATATTATAGTCATTGTATTTACTTATATATTTATTTGTTATATTTTGTTCCCAAATGAAAATATAATAATGTATAGCATTCAGTAATGTACACTGTAAATAGTACAGAAGTATTATAGAAATGTATCAATTATCAATGCTATATTATATCATACTTCTAAATTATTTATTATTGTAATCTCTTATTATCTATACTTAAATACATACTTCGCATTTCGATATTTTTTTCATTTTTATCTTTCTTCTAGTAATTAGAAACAGATTATTATTGATATTTTTCTTTATAATATTATTGATAATGAATCATTATTAATTATATATACTGCCAATATCAAATAGAATAAAATAAATAAGAACAATAACAGTACAGATTATGGCCGTTAAGGGTAAGTACTTATATAGGTTAAAATACCTAACAAACAAGTAACTACGTTACCTTATTAAATATTAATTATTACATTTTAAGCATCATGCGATGCGATGAGTTATACGTCATATACACTTGTGAATAAATTATTAAAGTTGTTTCTGATTTTCATCATTTCTTTTAAGATAAAAATATAACCCTATAAACTATAGAGTATAGAATAAATACTATATAGACTATAGAATATAGGAGGTAATATAGGTATTATTTATTCTAAAACCACATATTATATTAATTAAACATAAATTGACTAAAAAATTATAGTACCTAATATATAATATTCAGGTATACATAATATATTTGAATTAGTGTAGTGATATATTAACATACTTAATATTTATAATTACCATACATTATTATAATATTATGTTTACCATAGAAATTGCTGTGCTTTATTCTATTAATTTAAAAAAATGTTCTATTATTTTATAAAAAATTAATAATTTATTTGTTAATTGATAAATTGCTCTCTTTTAATTCACTCTTAATTTTTTTTTTCTATATACCTATAAAAATTAAGAAAAATAAAACAATATGGTTTTGGTATAAGAGTATAATATCCAGAACCAATAAATTAGAAAAATATTAATTTCAACCTTCTTTATGTACCTAATATTATATCAAAACCGAATACCACTCATTTACTTTCTCAGTAGTCACTTTCTCACTTACTTTTTTTACGTAAAAAACTGAGCACCAGACTTATTTCGACGTCAGAAGGTGAGACAATAATAATAAAGGTAAATTATTACATATTATTATGATGAATTGAATTGTTAAGCAACGATTTACACCTGTATATGGCCGACTTCTAGACACTCAAACTCAACTTGCATATACCTACTCGTACTTTAACGCATCAAAACAAGACCGCCAAAGTATCAAACCACTAAATCAATGTTGTTACCAAGTACCGATCCTACAAACTCACCTCATCACAAAACTAAACTTGTGACTATTAGACTTATTACTAAACTTTCTCTCAAGTGGTGTCTCCGATATCTGGCGGAGATCACAGTGAGTTACACACTTACACGGGCGTGATAGTGTTAATAATGTATTAATCTGTAGTACTATTGAGTATTGATACAAAATAATATTTTCAATAATTTCTTACGATATCCCCCTACAATCATAAATATCTCATTATATCCTGCTAGAGGTAAATATTCGATAAATATTTATTTTCAACTTTAAAATAGTATTGTAAATTGGTATCTTATCAAAACAAACTTACATTTAATAAAAACTTGTTTGCTTTTCCTTTGCTATATTCTCTGACATATTAGCATACCACTATTTCAGAGTTCCAGACGTAGGTACATGGTTTATGTTTTACATTATTATTTCAATATTTAATTTATTTGTCTGTGCACACGACTGAATGTGCACTATTCAGCTATATAAATAAGTACCTACCTATTGAAGTCTATTTAAATGTATCAAACAACTATAAAGCTAATAAATCTTTAATAATATACATACTATATTATATAATAATATACTTAAATATATCTTTGGACTTTGATAAATTGTTTATCAATAATCATTATACTTATTGGTGATTATTCGAATACGTCAAACAAACAAAACATTATGTGTTTAGAGGTCCACGGCGTAGGTATATACCTACATCAAGCTAAATCATTTTTTTTTAAAAGCTTAAAAAGTATGCAGTATACTATTATTCCTTTATTTTATATTAAAAATAAAAAAAAAATGTTATTTTATTATTTATTATAGGCTATATGTAATACATTTATATTTCAAACAATAGTTACACATTTAGGATTTCTTTGAGGCCTTGAGGGAGAAATATGACTAAAATTGTCAATGCCGAATGTCCTAGCATTGTATTACTTACTTACTAGTTACTGATATAGTGATAAATAGAAAAAAATATAATCAAAAAAAGGGGAAATATATTTCTCTAATCTCGCCCGTAAGTGGCGTATATACGCCTCTGTAACATAATATTTTATATTTAATAAATAAACAGAGACGATTTTATACTATTTAGTACATATTATGTTGTACAACTATATATACTCTATGTTTCTTCATAATAATATAAAATCTAATAAATAATAATTAATAATATAGGTATACAATGGCAATATGGCATACAAAGTATACAAAAGTCATACAAGTACCTAGCTAAGTATATAATCGCCGATCTCATTATTATGCTCGAGTCTACACAGTGATAGTAAAATGCGATAGTTGCAATTTTATTGTAGTAACCTAACTTCATGCTTTTAAAAAGAAACTGCACGTAAACAAAAACAATATTACTATAGATTATAACTGTTAGTTTACAATATAATGTTAACAGTGGTGTAACCAGGATTTTTTTAAGGGGGGGGGGTGTCATAAATTCATAAATCATAATTCTATGCATGAATTGACTTTTTTTTTTTAGTCATTGTTGCATAATTTGAATAAATACTTATTTTTAAGGGGGGTGTCATATCTGCCTGACACCCCCCCCCTGCGTACGCCACTAAAGGTCAATGTATATACCTACATTTAAGCATTTTAAAGCAACGCGTTATTAAAAATGTATGTATATATAATTAATTATTATAGTTGATGTCGTAAATGTGAATTTGGGCAGCTTGATTGTTTGGGTCTTACCAAAAATTATTTGTTCACATACTAATGAGTAAAATATAAAATGTTAGACTTTCGTACAGGAGTACATAAAAATTAAAGTTTTTTCCCCTGATCGTTGATAGGGGTGGGGGAAAAAGGGAATCCCTTATAAAACGTATATAGGCATTAGCTCGTATACCTTTCATTAAAATTCATACTACCATATAATATTATTCTTTTCATTAATAAATATTGTTATATGACATATTTTATTTGGGTTTAATTCAAATAAGTAACAAGTATTTTAATATTTATTTTATAAATTTATAACAGTGATTTGAAAAAAATTAAAAATAATCCATTTATCTTTAGGTACACCGGATTTCCTATTTGGTCCTACTTATCATATTTGTAAATCGACACATAAGGTTATTTACATTATTGTAATATACATAACTCTATTGTGTATTTAATTAAGCCAATTGTTTAGATAGTTTTTGATTTTACCATTTTGACCAGAACAAAACATAAAAATATTTTTTGAAAATATGCCACATACAAAATGTATTTAGTATGATATTTAAATAATTTTTATTTATTATAAATCATGGGATGAGTCATGCGTAATATTTAGCAAATGTACAAAATCAGAACATAAATCAATACAATATTATATCAATAAACAATGATAAAAAAAATATATATTGACGATTTTATCAAATCTCAATTATTATTCTCTAAAATTTACTTAACCTAGCACTATTATTAATAATACCCAATTAATACATAATTTATTATATTTTTCGGATAAACTGATGAAAACGAACGATGGGCTCAATAAATCGTAGGTACATCTACCTAACGTCGGAATATTATTTTAAATCTGAGAGCAATGAGCACACGTCGTGACGAGGTACCTATGCATATATATAATATTATATGATCATTCGTCCAACCGGTTAACCAGTAACCACCTGAATATTATTATTTATTACCCATACGTGTGTTTTAACCGGCACCCGCGTGTGACCTTTTCTCGTTCCAATGTCAGAACACTCCGTCCTCGACCACCACTCATCCACACACACACACACGCGTCTTAATAACCCGTATTCGTATAGGTACTCGATAATCATATTATTCACGTACAACTCTCTACGAATAGTCGCCTCCCCGCCACCACCGCCGTCCGTTCGCGTGTGTGCACCACGTAGCAGGTACCCACTGTGACCGTTATCAACGGTTATCACCAACCACTACGTAGTCCGCAATCGTCCGTCTTTCAAACTCCCTTCATCGCCAGTTCACACTTGGCTCATAGTCGACAGTCTCTTCAGATTTGTACTCGTTTCTAGGCGTTTTGCTGACGTGCACTTCCGCCATCTTTCATACCGCCGACTCTTTCTCAAAAACGCTCATCATGGTAAGTACTAAGTGCCTACTATAAAATATCACATTTAAACCGTTTTATTACACTTAATAACCGTAATATTAATTGGTATATTATTATTATGTAATACTCGAGTGCTCGACGTGTACAAAAACAATGTGTCTGTGAAGTTTTTTCTACGTTTACAAAAATCATTTTCTGACCTGTTGATTTTCGATTGTTGCACGATCTCGATGTTTGATCATAGATATACTTGTGATTATTATTTACTTATTGTTTTATTACATCTGCGATAGGAATGATCATATCCCTGCTGTGATATTACTCCTAAGTGTCACACTATCTCTAAAATCTAAAATATATCCTAATACCTACCTTACCGATATTGTGCACATTTTTAATACTTGACAATACTGTGTTTACAGTCTTTTGACGAAGCAGTTGATAAAGTGAAGAACTTGAATCAAACTCCCAGTGACAGCAATTTGTTGGAACTCTACGCATACTATAAACAAGCGACAGTTGGTGATGTAAATACAGGTATAAAGACTTGATTTAGATGTATCAAAAAGTATCACGTATTATGTGTACCGTTTACTTAACCATTTTTTATGTTTTACATAGCCAAACCTGGATTTTTGGACTTCAAAGCAAAGGCCAAATGGGAAGCATGGAATTCAAAGAAGGGCATAAGCAACGACGAGGCTAAAACAAAATATATCGAAATTGTCAATAAGCTTGTTGAAGAAATTGGCCTCAAAGCTTAAACCTAATGGCTAAATTTAATGGTCATTGATCACACATATGCAACACACAAAAGTTTACTTACTCTACTTAGTTTAATAAGAATTGTAATTATGATTACATCTCACTATATTTATATAGTAAAATCGCCGAGCAAGTTTGGTTATATTTTAAGGCGTGCTTCTAAGTCGCACAGAAAAACTATTATTGACTTTTATGATCAACTTTGTTAATTTACATCACAGTAATATTATTGTTAATTTATCAACTTAAATACTTAAATATTATAATTTAAGAACAATGCTTATTTATTTACTTATCAATTACATTATAGATAAATAATTATAAAATTAAAACCATTCTCAATAATAATATATTATTTTTGTTATTGGTTTATAATTTACACACACATAAATATTATATATATATATATATTTAAAGAATTGTGCCTTAAATTAAAATTTTTTTTTTTTTTTGAAAGTACCTATGTGTTTTTTTCTTTTTCTAAATTGTTATAATAATATATTATATCTTATCTAATCTGAATCTAGATTTTGAAGTTTTTAAAATACTATGCATGTATAAGCATAAATGAACCTCAAAATACACATATAAAAAATTCTTAGTTTTTTTTTTTTATATAGACTTATTTAATATAAATCCAACATTTTCTTAAAATTTAATTTAATTTTTTTACTTTCATGTTAAAATAAATAATATTTTAAAAATAATTATCTTTTAGTTATAATAAAATAAATGTATTCGTTATAGCTACGAGATATAAGAAAAAAAATAATAATCTATACTAACAAATTAGAATAAATAATTAGTGATTAATATTCTTTTAGCAGTTATTAAAAATTAAATAATGAATTTTTTATTATTTCAGATAAGTAAAATAAACTTATTTTATTGATTATAGATAATACCAAATTAAAAATTATATGTCATAATACATTAGGAAATAAAAATATTTCTAAAACAATCATTTTCCTAATGTAATTTAAGTATGAAATATCAAAAATCTTTACTCATTACTCAACAATTAAAATCAAACAATAAAATAAATAATCATGGATAACATCACATTATCGTACTTTGATAAGTTAATTACTGATTATTAGTATTTGATATAATATTCTACATTGAAAACACAATTAAAGATCTTTAATCGTGATTGAAAATTAAAGCAAAAACTTATCAAACTATGAATTCTTTTTTACACAGATTTTTCTTACTTGTTATTCAAAATTTCAATCAAATCATGTTAATAAAAATTTGTAATTTAAATTCAGGCCCTACTTAAACTATATATTATTATAGTTAGAAATGAAATATTTATTCAATTGTAACATAATTTTAGTGATAGTTAGATTATTGTTGATTGTCATGATTGTGAAATACTATAATAGGTAGGTATCTACCATCAAATTATTGACTAGGTAATGCAAGGTGGTTAAAAACTGTTGATAAGAGATAGAGTAACAATGTTTTAAGATTTTTGTTGTATTAATTGCAACTAATATGTAGTAATATCTTTTTAATAGGTACTAAAACTAACTTGGTAATATATGATAATAGGCTTCTCCTTTAAAAAATATTGATCAACATATGTAATGATAAATACCCAATACATTTATTAACATGTTTAATGTTTATGGATAGCCGCATCATAATTGTTAATTTTTACTTAAAAGTAGGTATATATTTATATTAATAATATCTAATAAAACTTATTGGTAGGGTTAGGTAAATATGAATCTACCCCTGAGGTAATAGGTATCTGAACTTTCTCAAGTTATGAACTAAGTAACAAATATATACATAGAACATTTAACACAGGTTTAAAAATAATTTTTTGTTTATAAATATACATCCAGATACATATAGTATAATATATGATTACTTATATGGGGGTTTATTATAAATTATGATTTATAACCATGAAGACTGGAGATATTTATTAAGATATTTATTTTATATGTTTGTGTTTAGCCATCAAAGATACAATCACGGACTACGGAGTTATATTATACTTCTCAGTAAAGTTTATTTTATATTAACTATAAAGGATGCACTTGAACTGACTGTAACTCCTACTATAGCTAACTATACACTATCATTGATGATTTAAATATTTAATATTTGTATTTATGTATTTATAATCAATATTACCTATTATACTGTAAGGCATGTATTGATGTTAATTTATTTTAATTTTATGGTTAGTTACTAGGTAAGTCTCCTTTTTTAATTCTGGCACTAGATGGCACTGCCGTATATGATTTTTATTTATTTTTTTAATTTCCCGAATGTTTGTGGCAACCAAAAGATTTCATTTTACTCATGACAACCAAACACAATACTATAATAGACTTAGAGAATGCTGAGAATGATCTAAAAATGTTATAAATAAAAATCAACATTACAATTTCTTAATTTTATTGTATCCATTATTTGAATTGGAAAA
>VUJU01004169.1:2609-20425 GCA_009835225.1 Aphis craccivora
AATGTCGACTACACGGTGTCACGATAAAAAAGTCCATATCAGTATTCAGTATATTATGGAAGAAAAATATTTTGACTTGGAATAAACAAGAAATCACAACACTGGGCCCGCTGAATTTAATTATTATATTAATGTTTTTATTTTAATATTATATTATACTCATTATAAATTATAATAGAAGTCATAAGTAATACCTATAACTATAAATATTAAATAATTATTGATAGGTTAATTTATGCCATTCACTACAAAAAATACATATTAGGTATATTACATATTTACATGGACAATGCTTAATTCAACATTTTTTACTATTTAGTATGAATATAAAACTTAAACTAAAAGCTGTATAGTATATCAATTTATTTATTTTTTTTTATAATAATTTACATAATTATATCCATCCTGAAAACATATATATACTAACTGACCACGTGCATTTCATTGCACGTTAAAAAAATGCCAATTCTATATTTCTATAGAAATATACTATAATATAATATAATATATAATATATTATAATATAATATAATATATTATATATAATATGATTCATAGTTCATACTTTGTATAATTTGTTAGGTACTTATATGATATTCGATTAAATGGTGTTCAAAGTTTCAACATTTTCATTGACCATTTTGAATCACAAAATACTTGTGCAAGTATCGCTTTAAAATTCGAATTCTGTAAAATGCTATCTTATTACTCCACTAACTCTGTGATGGTACGAACTACGAATGTACTATATACTATAAAAAAATATCATGTAAATTACAAGCATCAATCTATCATTATTCAGGCTCTACATTTATCAGTTTGTGAGTTAGAAAGGTTATATTATTATAATTTATAACTATTCTGCTTGACGTTGCTCGTAGAACTGTAGAAGTGAGCTGTCTATTATCAGATAAGCAATCCACTTGTGGTGGATTACGAACCCCACGGCTGTATGTAAACTGCGGCAAAATTTACCTTTTTCTAAAATTCGATATGTAAGCTGCGGTAAAAAAAAATTAAGATTATACAATCTGCGACAAAACCGATAAGATACATCATACAAACTGCGGCAATGTATTTTATATACTTTCTATATATACTACATGTATATTGTATATACATATCGTTACGATAATCTTTATACACGTTTATCGTTTAATTAGGTATAATACCTATTATTTGTTATTGCAGCTATAAGTCTTAGAGTATAAGGCTTAAAAATAAAGAAAAACCAATTTTTAAATATTGAAAAGTATGTTATTGTTAAAAATTATTTTTAAAAATCATATAATCAAAAAATCAATTTTAAAATTCAAAAAATATTATTATTATTAAAAATTAAACCTATTATATTAACCTATATTAACCTCAAGACGAAACATCACATAATTAATTTAACGATATATATACATAGGTATGTACTATATATAGTATATATAGAAAGTATATAAAATAAATTGCCGCAGTTTGTATGATGTATCTTATCGGTTTTGTCGCAGATTGTATAATCTTAATTTTTTTTTGCCGCAGCTTACATATCGACTTTTAGAAAAAGGTAAATTTTGCCGCAGTTTACCATCTCCCAGGTATACAAGTAATTATTATAATTACTTATAATATCTTTACGATAAAGATAAAATATTAAAATATCATGCTATAATAATGTTTGAACTGTTAGTTCAAATGTCCACATACAAGTATTTAAATTGTAATCTAATGTAACATTTATTGTCTTAATTCTAAAGATTATCAATTAAAGTTATTATATACATTTATTTATATGAATTATAATGATCTACTCAAAAGATTATTATTACAGTAGGTTCTGCTGTAATGAATATAATTTTATATCTTATTTTAATTTTAAATGTTGTCTAAATAATATATATAATAATGATGTATATGATCTTTAAATTTAAATGTCGTTCAATAAATATCATATATAATTTAATATGATATATATATCAATATCATTACAATATATTATACCGTTATCGAATACATTTTACTAACCAGTACTTCAGAGTACACCATCAAATGAAAGCCTTCGATATTGAAGAAACGTTTTTGTTGTACAAAATCGTGTACAGTGTTTCGAAAAACTCTTAATTTCTGTGTTTTTTTTTTTAATACGTAGTATTTTTTTTTTATATATAAACACATAACGCTATTTAATACTTCGAGTGAAAAGATCAATGGACTTGGTGTTCGGCGTTTGATGTTCGTCAAGTGAAATTCAAATATCGAAACAGGTAAGAAAATTGTTTTTATTTACTAAGTTTTTTATTTTTTTTATTCAATTTTTAATTTATTTTTGATAAAACGTATTTTAATATTACTTGTTATACATGTTTATCCCACACCAATTGAGGCCTGATTTATAGAAATTGGTGCCTCTTTATGTTAATAAAAAATTAACGAAAGGTGTTGGTCCCCCTTAGTTTTTAGTATATTTTTGTGTTTTTTATAAATAAATTTTATAATTGACAAGTTAAACAAAAAGAGGCAAATACGCAGTGAAAAATATAAAAAGGAAAACGCAAAAATGTTTATATTATTTAATGAAATATTACTCGTATGTTTAAAAAAGTTCAAACATGACCTTAGTGTAATTGATATTATTTTATTATCATTATTTGTTCATAATAATAGCACAAGATTTAAATTTACTTCAGCTTATTGTTGAAGATACATAGTGGTTATAGTACGTTAAATATAATTATTGGACGACACTGAAGATACAAAGTAAAAAAAAAGTTAAAATGGACGTTGAGAAGATCGTTTATCAAATAATGCTGTTGTTATTTACCATACAAATTTCGACTGCGTTTGGTAATCACGAAGAAGACTTGTTTGAATTGACATCGACCATCGATAGCCCGGGTTTGCAGTATGAACTCATAGGTAATGGTAGAGCTTGCGGAAGTAGTTGGACAATAAATACATACATGGATTTAAATTTTTTAAATAGCAGTCATAGAAATATTAGGCAAATGTCAAAATCAATTGAACAAATTGAGTTCAAAGAAATGTCTCTAACTTTGTATCAGTTAAAAAAACACGCGAATAAATTGGAAAACGAGATACATTTAATTGTACAAATGGGTGGACATAACAAAAAGGTTGAGCGATCTTTTGAATTAGGAGGTACGGAGTTTAAATGGAAGTATGGAATAGCTGATGCTGACGATTCCCCGCCGGGTAGCCAATTTGACGCGGTGACGACGGTGATGATGGTGATGGCGACCGCGGTTTACCGGTCTCGGTTGTGTGTAGAGAAAGAAGTAATAAAAAAAAGTAACACACGGGTTTTTGGTACACGAGTGTGCGAATGGTTTTTTTATTGAAACAAGAAAAAAACAAATATGCACGGACGTGCCGTTGTCTCTATGACGGAAAAAGACACAAAATAAATATATGAAAACGTGGTTGTACGCCTTGTAGGTCGAACTTTTGGGTGTACGTCGTTCGACAGTTAACGCAAGAGGGACCGATCGCCGGCGGCCGGTACTCGTTCGGCACGACCTGTCTTCCCGTCCTGCCTAGCCTTTGGGGCGTTGGTGGGAGAGTCGACAGAACCGTTTTGTCGTCGTCCGTGATGGCGGTTGATAAAGGTGCAGACCGGTCGCTGCGATGCCTGTACTTTGTACTGGCAGCCGTTGCGTACCGTGTCACGATGTACGAAGATATGATAGTGAAATCAATAAATTAGAAAACAATCAGAAAGGCGTTATGCGTATTGTTCATGATCAGATATCTATATTAAAAACCACAATAGTTCATTTTAATGATTCATTTAATGAAAATAAGAAATTATTTGATGCAAACATGAGACAAGGCGAAAATAAACTGAACGAAATGATTATTGCGATCGCTAACGAAAACAGGAAAATTAATATTTTGAGCTCGATATCTATACTAGAAAACACTATACTTGAATTGGACATACTTGTAAGTAATTTACAAAGAGTAATTTCTAACGTACGAAATAATATAGTAGATGCGTTTATAATAACACCCGACCAATTACTATCGGAAATAAAACACATAGGTAGAGAATATTCTCCCGGATGATTTGAAAATTCCAGTTAAATCTGATGAGGAGAACATTCAAGAAATTTTCAAAATATTAAGCATTGAAATGCACACAATAGGCGATAGATTTATTTTACCTTAACATTTCCTCTGTGCCTTGTTAGGTTAGGTTATCTCTGAAATCAAAACAGAAATGTGGTATTCCTCATTTTTCAAAAATCATTGGTTTTTTGTAAGTGAAAAACCCACTACAATTACTATAATTTGTAATAAACAGTCTTTCACGCAAAACATTAAAATTAAAAGTTCTGGAAAGTTATACTTGAAGTCTGGGTGTATTGCTTATACCTCGAAAGGTGTATTAAAAACTAAACAAATATTAAATCAAACATATTCCTCAGTTCCAGTAGACTTATCTCTTATGAATGATTCATGCTGTAATGTTTTCAACTTTTCAAATCGGCCCTACCCCAAACCTATTCACTACGATGAAATAAAAAATATTAAATTTAATAAAGACGCGTTCAACAAAATAAATAATCAATTAGACCAACAAGATATATCATTAAATTTACTTATTGTAGATAAAACGTATGCATTTATATACACAAACAAATATTTAGTTGCCACGATAATAGTATTTTTAATATATTATTTTATAGCGAAATTTTATTTAAATAGGAATTCAAAAAAATCAGTTATAGAAAACATTAATTTAAGTTATAGTCTTGTAAGTACTTAAATTAATTTAGGTTTTTAGTACGTATTTATATTTTATATAGGTACCAAATATTATGTGATTGTCATACCATTCATAACATTTATATTATATTTTTGGATGTCAATAATCAGTAACTATAATCTATATGACTATATGTATGTATTTTGTAATTTGTTTATCTTACTTTTTTTTTACACTTATATATTGTATAAATACTCTTGTATAAATATATTTTATTTTATAACATAGATACTTATTATTTTTTAACGATAAAATTATTCAAATAATCGTATGTATAATTATACGTATTGAAATAAATTACCTTGTCTGTAAATTCAATTTCATTTGTTAAATTACTAATTTGTATAATTGTGTAGTATAGATGATAATTTTATAGTTATAATTCAATTTTATTTGTTACTTTTTAAGTAGGTAATTACTGATTTATATAGTTGTATTGTATGCATAGGTATATTTAATATACTAATTATTTTATGAGATAAGTTTTAATTTTTATAAATTCTTATATTTTTAACACATAAATAATGCATATTATATAAAAATTATGTTTAAAATTATGTTTTTAAAGGGGTTGTTATTGAGGTACCTATTATATCAAATTAGTTGGCTCGATTTTTGATATTTCATTTTCAAAACCTATAAAATCGTTTTGCGCTTTCTGTTTTTTTTTCACTTTTTTACTTGCGAATAATGGTTATACATATCAAAAACCTAGTTTAATTCTCCTCTACAATTTTAAATTAAGGCATTTTGCTCTAAAACCATTTAGTAAGCCATATTATTGGAACAAAATCGACATGTTTTTGTACGGTATTTTCGCTACTATTGCGTCCCCTTAATAGTTCATACTGAAACCGAAAAATTTATAAAAATATAAACATATAAAAGCATATTTTTTTATTGATATTTTAAGTTAAAATGCAGACGAAATTTCATATTTAAACTATAAACAACCATATTCATTATTTTGTTATAGGTAAGCAATTCATAAACATTATTCGTGGGGACTGGGGACATAAATTTTGTTATGTAAATAATTATATTTTATGAACACAATTACAATTTAAAATTCAATATTTTTGACGAAAATGAATTCAACCTAGGTACTGTATTACAAAGTAGTAAAATAAATTATTTTAATAGAAATATCAAAAAATATAACATAAAAAATACTTAGTGATATTATAGGTTCATAGACTCAGAACTATTTTTCGTATACAATGACATAATATCATTATTGAATTAAAATTTAACACATCAATTGAGTCAAGTGACTCACTTGACACCTACTATACAGCAGGGCGGATACTTGCCTATCTTTTTTGATATTAAAAATTCCTAGTAATATCAATAATCTATTATATTTTTACGAAAATAATCAATAATTAATATCCATGTACAATTATTTAGTGAGCTAAATCCTAAATACATAACCTACTGATACACACCTACTTAAATCAATATTATACATTTATAACTAAAAAATACTGATCACATAATATAAAAGTATAGTTAATACATATCATTTTTAGCACAAATTTCATATTATGTATCTATCTACTTGTACTTGCCAATTACAATGTTTACAATGTATATATTACACCTCGTATATTCGTGTATTCTAAGCACTTAATTGATTTTACTGTTTAAAACTTTGACCTTATGTATTAAGGGCCTTAAGCAAATACTCGAACGGTAGATAAAAGTTACCGAGGATAATAAACAATATTATAATTGTTACCTGGAAATACCTAACAAAAACTACCCATCATACAGTTTAGTGTTGAATAAAAAATACAGACAGCTGTCTGTCAAATGTAATCCATCCCTTAGATTTAACTTAATCATTTAGGGTCGAATTTAATTATTATCATTATGTATCATCATAACCAATAAATATATTATTTTTATATAAACAATATTTTTGGTGTGTATTTATTGTATTGCATACATTTTAACCCAGGTAGGTATATACGTAAAATAGCAGAATAATACTGCAATTATTTTAAGTACCTACCTATTTTCATACGCCTGAATATTTATCTTTTTTTATTATAGAATAATTCACTCATAAACATGCATTATGGTTTAACTATTTAATCTGTAAGGTTTTAAGTTTTTATTACAGTAATATAATATATTATTATTGTTACTCTCGGTATAGTTGAAAAAAATAATAAAATTCATATCTAAAGGCACCGTGTATAGGCCAATTTCAGTACATTGTTGTGTAAATGGTATTCGAATAGTATAACCAACTCTCTTATTATAGATTACCGAATGTTCCGTTACAATGACGTAATTCTCAAAAATTGTGTTAAAAACGAATGAGGAAAAATAAAATCTTTAATATCGGTAAAAATATCATAACGTAAGGTTACGTAAATATACCTACGATAACCAAAACAGTATACAAAAAAGTATAAATATTAAAAATACCAATAAATAATAAAATATTGTTTTTTTCCCTAAAAATATATAAGATATATGTGCGAACGATGTGAGGGATAGAATAAATTTATTTTCCATAATATTTAGAGAAAATTAAAAAGGGATTCTAATATTTATAAACGATATTACTATAAAATATGATAAATTGATATGTAAACAAATAAATTACTCCTGATTATGTTTAAAACCAAAATTTCAATTATTTGAAAATTCAGCATTAAATAATTAGTATTATAATAGTTATAGATTTATGAATGAATGTAAATGTGTAGTTTAAAAATAAATTTAAAAGAAAACAGTGACCATCTGTAGTAATTATTAAATGAAAGGTTAAATATAAAATAATAAAAACAGAAAGTATGGCAAAAAATATATATTAATAATTACCTACGTAGTTTTGCGGAAAAATAGAATGGTGTATAATTTATTGAAACGAAAGATTAAATCAATGTTATACATTTTTGAAATCGTTAAATCAATTTTTTAATTCAAGTCGAGGCCCAACAATATCTCATTAACTTTCACAAAGATGATCTTTGATATCCATTTTAATATATTATATACATATACATATACCTATAATATAAGCTCAATAATAATTACCTAATAAAAAAAAATTAAATGACGTTGTTACAAATGCAATAATTAAATTCAAATTATGTATTCAAAATAATTTATAATTCCAAGTAATACCTAAATCATATTTTTAAATCTTAATTTTTTATTTAAATTATAAATCGACAAATAAAATATTTTGTAATAGTACAAGGATACGTCATAATACTTTAATACTTACTGTATATTATATAGGCTGTAGGCACTGTTATAGTATGTTATTAGTTATTGCTAACAACAATGTATTTCATGTATCGTGATTGACGAAGAAATGCACTTCGTGTGTTTTTATGTTTAATTCCTGTAATTTTTGATCTTCAGTATTCTTATAGATTTTACATAAGTCCGAAAAAATGAACTTTATGTAACACTGTAACAGCAAATATTTAGGTAGGTACACAGATAGTGCCGTTTGATATTTACAATACTATTTTCTATGATTGTGGTTTTGATATATTATTATATCATATATATATATATATTGCTCGCCAAGTAACCAAATTAAACGTACTAAACAAACATCATTCAATTGATAACGATACAACAATATTTAATATGCTAAAACAATATCGTATACAAATAAAATAAAAATGGATGGTCTGCCTTTTATTCCGGGATTTCGTTTCAATGACATAACAGTAAGTATCTATACTATATTATCTATGTATATCGTATTATAATATTGAGATAATTCTGCGCGTACAAACCCGTAATAATTGATATTAAAATATTAAATACACAAATTAATATTTTTCTTATATTTGATGTAGAAACAATATTTCAATTTGAGTGCTCAGTTCCATTGGAAAAACGGATATGCTCTTCCCAAAGCTAAGTCAACGGGTATAGGAAAGAGTCCACTAGACGTTGACACCATATTGTATGGTCAAAATTTTGACGTCGCTGGGTAATTATTACCGGTACTTAAAGACACTACCTAAAATTGTACGTACATAATAATCGCATAAAACGTTAAGGAATGTGAGCGTAACAATTGGCTGTAGGTATTAGTATATTATGCATCCATAGCTTGAGGCTTCCAAGCAGGTTCCTACTTGTTAATATAAATTTTGATTTTAATAACTGTGAGTCAAACCCGATAATCTGGCCTAACACTTATCAAGAAACCACGAAAAAAAAAAATTAAGCAACATGAATGAATAGTTAAATGAAGCATCAATAGTGGTATATTATAGGTATTTAATATAACCTACCTTCTTCTTGTATATGTTGCATTAATGTTTATTATGGCATGTATTAACAATAATATATTTTTATATCATCATAAAAATCGTCGGATAACATAAAACGTTTTATTTGGATTTTACAAATATTATTTATACGTAGTTACATTATATTATATTGTTTAAATACAATCAATAAATAATAAATTCCAAATAAAGGCCTTATATTAAGCTAAAACACTAATAGTATTATTATATTCTTAGGATATATTATATAGATTATAGATATTATAGTCTAATGTCTAAATAATGAATAATCTAATAAATATACAAAATGTATTAAATATGGGTAACTATTATTATTATTTAATATATTTTATTTTATTTATATTTAACGACTCGAACCAAATCAAACTTAGGTACAATTTTCTAATTTATACTAATTTAACTATATTATACTATTTCTTATTAAACTCCAAATCAAAACAAACTATTTAAATTTATTATCAAATCAAACTGAACTTTTAATAGTTTTAATATTATGTCAATAAAACAATTACAAAAAATATGAAAAAAATATTATAATATCAAATATTCACCCTAATAAAATTTATTTTTGTTCTTCATTAAATTTAATACGAATTTTGATTTGGATGGTACAGTTTTCGAACTGAAATGTTTATTGATATATTTTATTTGGTTCAAAAGATGAACAAGTTCATAACATCACCAATTTGTATGTTGAATTTACACTCTACAGTTACGATCCAACATTGACATATGGAAAAGCTAAAGACGCTCCGAAACCAATTGAACTACCACATTTCGTAAAGCTCGATAGAAAATGTCTTTCTTTTAATGGATACACCCAACATACCATAACTAATTCACCGATAGAGACATTTCGAGTGCGCAAAGTTAAAATTACATACTTCTTGGTCGATGACACTATTGCCGTCGTGGAACCTGTTGTCAAGGTTAATTTTTATCTTTACTATTTTTTGAATACTATATTTCTTCAAATTCTATTTTTCAGTAACGAATTGCCAACAAAATTATACATTTAATTTACTGTTAACCAGTACACTATGAAAAACATACTATGTATTATTATTATTTAAGTACTTAAACATGAATTTTTCTTGTAAAACTTTAGCATCACATAGTTTGGTTAAAAAAACTGCTTTTAAAATTTCATCCAAATTTCAGCATGTTAGGCACATATAGATTTAAAATTTAATACCCAATACTTAAAAAAAAAATTAAAAATTCTTGAATTATATTTTAGAAATAATATAAGAACTCCATTTAATAATACATATGAACATATATTAGATACCGTCTATATTTATTTTATCTGTAATTTAACAGTAAGTTAAAATTAAATTATAATATTTAGCACAATAATATGAAGTGATAAAAATATTTTGTTGAAATTAACTTTCATATTTTAATAGCAAACACACACGATAATATTATATACTATGATACTCGTATTATTTTTCTATTTTTTTGAGACTGGATTTTATTTACTAACAATATGCTATTTAAATAATTTATATGGTGTGAAAATAATAAAAAAAAACTTTTCGTTATGCACAAAATCAAAATTCTAATCGACTATGATATAGTTAGTTTTGACTGTTTCGAGTTAAGTATCTACTAACGTACACGGTTGATTGGTCAAAATCAATTTATAAAAAAAAAATCAATTCTTTGACGCAATTATTAATTAATTAGGTATTAAAAAATTGAAAAAGTTAAAAATTATACTTTTATATACACTTCCCAAAATTTGTGTTTATTATTTGAAATTTTATTCAAATTGTCGATCTCTTTTTAGAATCATTTTACGAAATCAATTGATACATAAAAGATACCTACTACGACATATTTCTAACATTTTTAATAAGTGTTATAACCAAATTATGTTTGTATGGATATCATATTTTAAAGTCACTTAGACATAGATGTAGGTATAGGCATGATATTATTGTTTAAGACGCAAGTCACAAGATATTATTTTCAAAAATAATGTATGTTGTCAGTAATACCGACGAAAACTATTATTAGCTTTCGTATAACAATATATGATATGCTATATTAGATAGATAATAACTATTTTACAGGTAGTTAGTAGTGAAATATCCTTAAGAAAAATGTTTTTATTTTGTTTTAATCCTACAGAACGCTGGTTATGTCCAAGGATGTGTACTAAAACGCGGTCAGATACCGAATCCTTATCGCGAAGGTAGACCTTGGCATTGGTCCGATTTCATCATCGGCGAGGAAATCAATTTCTACGGAATCGCGTACAGGCTGTGCGGCTGCGACCTGTACACCAGAAACTATTTGACGAGCATGGGCGTAGTGGTGAGCGAAAATTTACCGGTGATCGACGACCCCTACACCGCAATCAGAGAGAAGAAACAAAACGAACAATCGAAACTGTCAACGTTGTCGTCCGATGGTAAGTCTGCAGAGGACAAGCTCAGGCAGTTTTTGGAATATGACGGAAAAGTGTTGAGGTATGCATAGTATATAGTATATTTTTCTAGTTTGGAATTATAAAGACAACATAACGATATTATGTGCACAATTATTACACACATTTTTATAAACACGCAATAGTACGAATGGCGATGAGAATGAGAATAATAGATAATAAAAAATTATAGAAGTCCCAAACAATAATGTTTTTATACGTATCGTATTTGAATCATAAATAGGTCTTTATATTTTTGATTTTAAATAACTATGTATTTTCAAAGAAATGAAGTACGAGTATTTATAACCTTCGATATTTATGCAATAACTCATTGTCATTTAGTAAAAGGTAATATAATAGCAACAGCAAATAAACTGATATGGTAGCAAATATAGAGTAACTCATTTTTCTCCCTCCACAAGGTTGAATGAGGCTGATTAATGAATTAAAAAGCTAAAGCTGAGTTATTTTTTATAAAAATAACATAAAACGAGTTAAATCTTTTTCTAGAATAAACCCCATGGATTTAAAATATATTATATTTTGTAATAAGTTACTTATATCATATTACTATGCTATTTATTAAGATTAAAAAAAAAAATTTATTTTATTTTTATTTTTTTAAAGTAACTGATATTTAAGTAAGTTAAGTCAACTTGAAAGTTTTAAAAATAGAAGAAAATGGTAACTTTTAACTTAACTTAAATTTTTCCATGTTAAATTAACAAAAAGCGTCAAAACAAATCTGTACCTAATCTACATGTCCAGCCTCCAGCCTTTCTATGAAACACGCCTTGAATGTAACCTGTATATTTCATGACTATACTTTCCTTCTTCGTCTTCTTAACTTATCCTTCTTAGTTGATCATCGCTGATCTCATAATCTTGATTTTCTTAATAAGCTCTTATCTGGCTCTGTCGACTCTTCTTCACTTCTTGCTCTTATTCACTTTAAAGTTACTGTTAGATGCATCCGTAACACACATACTTCTTTTTATTCCACATTACCCTAGTATTTAAAAAACGAGCCCATTACCCGTATAATGAAGTTATCTTATGAGTATCTGTCATTTCTTGTATAGAATTTTATTATTATAAATGAATTATCTTATTTTAGTTTATTTTTTATTATCTATTACACTTGTTTCTATATTCCACACTTATAATAAGTATCTTGTACTATTTTGCCAAAATTACATCATAATTGAACCTGAACTCATGCCCGTTTACCTTTGGTATATAAATAATATTTTAATATAATAATTAATATCTTTAAAACTATTAACAGATTCTACGCGATTTGGAATTGTGACATTTCGGATCCCACAGATTTCAAATACTTCACAATCGTTTATTACCTTACTGACGATCGGTTAGAAATCAGTGCATCAAAAACCATGGGTAATAATTGTGAACTGAATCCGTCAGCTGTATTTTTAAGCAAAATGAAATTACCCAAACATTGGTCAAATTTACCACGTAAGTAAAAATATTTTCCACCATCTCGGAATATAACTATAATATTATAGGTAATCGTCATTACTACATAATATCCATTATCATGTTATATTTAAAATATTAATGATTAATTTTTAAATATAATGCTCAAGGTATTTGAAATATTGGTTTAAATTTATATTTTATGCCAATATAATAATGGATAATTTTATTTTCTCATTTTTGTTCAATTTCCAGCCAACTTCCCATCTATTTATTTAGAAGCAGGAAATGAAGAATATCAAGAATATTATCGACCAAGAGATTTCATAATTGGAAACACAATAAGTGTGATGGGTCGTAGGTGTGTAAACCAAAGTGTTTAACCAAATGTCTTGAAATTTTGACTTTTATTCTCTTCTTAGGTTTATGCTGTATGACTGTGATCCGTTTACTAGAGATTACTACAAAGATATGTTGAAAATTGTTCAACCTGAACCCATCCAAACAATAAATCTAAAAAAAGATGATTTAACTGTGGCTCGACTGGTATCTATATCATTTTTATATGGACAAACAGATATCTAAAGAAATTTTAGTAATTTTTTTTCTTTATGATGATTATAAATTATTAGGCGATACCACCTCATACTGGTATTGGTGATCCAGACGATACACGCCAAAATTGTTTATCACTTGTACCTAAACCACCAAAAACTTTGGATTTTGTTACGTTTGTGCTTAACGCGACTAAAAAGCTTAGGTATAAATTGAAGATGGTACCAGTGTATGAAGTGGACAGTCTTCGTGATTTTATTATGGAATATTGCATTGGCAATGATCAAATGTGCATAGTTGAATTAGCTAGTAAGAATAGTGGATTTATAAAAGGACGGTTCATGTCAGCAGCACGGTTACGGAAACCCAATACCAGTGTAGATTCAAATCAGTTCTATGGACCCAAAGATTTTGCTATCGGTGATAAATTTATTATATTATATAATTATGCAATACTTTACATTTTACATACCTTTTGAATAACAATTAAATTGACATAGAAAAATTTATTTTTTTATACAATTATTATTAGGTACTTAAATATATTTTTTTTTTTGTTTTAGGTGCTGAATTGCATGCAAAAGGTTTAGTTTTCATAATTACTGAGTTGGACTTGTGGTCGTACAATTATATGAATGAAAACAAAGATATGTTCACTCAAGAAGCCATTGAAGGAGCTAAACGTTTTTTGGAAAGTAAAAATTTGTTAAACAATCAAGAAAATGTAGAAAATCAAGAAAATCAAATAGCAGTGCACGAAAGTACACCAATTGTATCGGCTACCTAATTATAAAAAATGGTTACGATTTTTTTATGTGTTCAAAAATAAACTTCAATAAATATCATCAAAAAGTTGATTGTAATAGTTAATTCATACTAATTGTAATTTCATAGATACTTACCAACATTTAATAAACTATTAAGAAATATATTTACTAATTGCTAATATTATATTGATAGAAAAAAAAATGAATTAAATGTTATTACTCTTTAGCGTATTCACCCCAGATCTTCACTAATATTTTACGAGTACTCTTTCAGAATTTGTGAGTATCATTTACCCAAAAAATTCTAACCTAAGTTGGCTCACCCATTATGTTCTATAAGTTACCAGGGCATACACGGATAAGCGAATTCAGCGGATACTCCGCTAATAATGATTTTTTTTATTAAATGTATCAACAATAGTTAGGTACCAAAAAGTATTAATATTAATCATGCGTATTGTATTTTACATAGTTATCAGGTAATTTTCTATCACAACCCCATATTAAACCGATAATGATGTATTGATGTATAATGTAAAGATATACCTACTTTTTTTGTATACATATCTATGTATGTAAATGATTCCGCGAAAAGCAACTTTACTGATAATCCGCTCGCGGATTCTTGAGAGTATACCTACTGTACACTCAATATTGATTAAAGTTTATAACATTTTATACTTCATAGTACTTATACTCGTATATTATTACATTTTCACTTATAAATTCATTAATACATACAACAATATTTCTATGAATATGTACCTATAATTGTTTTTTTTTTTAATTTTAGATATTCAACATTATCCATTTGTTTTATTTAGCATACAAATTAGGTGATTTTTTAATTCCTCCATGTCCAACAACTCCTTACGTAAGTCAGCCAAATTCTTTTTTATTATTTTATCTTTTTCCACACTCTCGACATAATCATTCAAAAGTAGAGGATTTTCAGTAAAACAATCTAATTTATGGTCTTTTTTTATTCGTTTTTCATACTTCTGGTAATTTGCTTTTGCTTTGACATGCTGTCTCCATTCCTGTTTTTATATCCATAAAACAAAATAAAAAGTCACTAAAAAGCTATTTCGTATGTGTGACTAAATTTATATCCTATATAGTATTATGTATGTACTTCTAGATATTATAATTTATAACCATACAACATTGGTCATTGTTGTATGAAATATTAGTTCATTTTGTCTTAAAAATATATTTATATACCTAATATTGAATACGTTTATGATAGATATAGTATATTAGTATATTATGCTGCATAAATATAAGTCAATTTGTAACTTATAATATTTGAAAATGAATGCTAGGTAGATACCTACATATTAAAATAATTCACAGTTATTAAAAATTGTAATATTTTAAAGAATGATTGCCTACTCTCAATATAGCAAAAACATTAAGACTTATTTTTTTAATCGTTTGTGATAGCTATTTTATTGAGTTATAAAAATAAATATTTTAAAACGTACGTTTTTTAAGTCGAGTCACGATGTGTGTAGACTGTAGAGTGTAGAGGAATGTTTTGTACAATATTAAATTACCCATAAGACAAGTGTTATTTTGTCAAGTATTATAATAATCATCTTTATAAGCTCTTTACGTTTAAAACAATTTGAATTTTAATTAAATACCTAAATCACACAACAAAATATACCTATTACTAACTCAAATCAGTGTTTTTAAATTTAACAGCAAATTTGTAAATTTTGTTATCAAATTGTTATCTCGCTAAACTAGTAAACTAAAAAAAATCAACTTACATCTTTAATTTGTTTTAACTCAGCTTTTTTGTTATCTTTTTCTTCTTTTAAATCAACAAGTTTTTTGTTAATATTGGGAATTTTAGCTAATTCAGATTTTATATCTTCTAGATAATGACTTTTGATATTTGTCCTAAAAAAAAAAAAAAAATAGCGGTAGAAAATTATTGAATATTTTATTAATTGATATGAATAAAATGATTTTTTCAATTTTGTTTTTTCATTTTCAACTTAAATCAATACATTCAACTCGTTACGGGGCAGTCAAGTCAATATCTTATAACACATTTCTAATTGAAATTTACATAATGCAATGGTTTGGGCGAAAATTATTAGTTCAAGCCACTAAAAATAAATTATGAAAATACTAATAATATAACATAACTATATACTTATTGTATATCAGATTACTTATATGGATATATTGATTTTCTGGAATTACTATCTTCGATTGATTTTAATATAATCAATCTCAAAAAAGAAAAGCTAAGTTACTTCACTTACATTTTATAATTATTCTTCAGTTTCATTTTTTTAATTAACATCTTAACTTTGAGTTTATTTTATTCAAAAATATTTGTATTAAGTTCATTTTAGTCCAAAGAATAATGCAAATTTTTGAATAGTATTTTTAGAAAAGTAGGTTTTTTGATAGCTAGTTAATACTTTGATGTATCATTTTAAATTTCCCCAGCAATTTTCTTGTGCATAAATAAAAACTATCTAATAAGTAAACATTATTATGTGACTGGAATATTTTATTTTAAAAATTAGAAAATTTCAACTTTAAATTAAGTTAAGTTACTTTTTTTTTCAAAGTTAACGTATAACTTAACGAGTTAACGAAAATAAATATGAGTAACTTTTAACTTAACTTAATTTTAAGATAACTTAATTTAACAAGTTATAAAAAATCGTTAACTTGCCAGCCTGGCTGTTATTAAGTTAAGCTGATACTTTTACTGGCATTACTTTATTACCTTACTGAAGGAATTTCTATATTATCCTGTTTTTTTATACAAAATCTGTCTTTCATTTCAGTTTTAACACATTTATTACAATTTTAGTAAACTCAATGACGAGACATGCTTGAACTTATTTTGCCTACAATGGTTCTCCTGAATTTTAATTTACATTTTAAATTAAGTTCTAGGATGGTATGGTTCATGCATAAATTTCATTTTACTTATGAAAATCGAATGTTTATTTTATTTATAAAACCGGCATTGATGGCATTAATTACAGAAATAAAATAAACTATTAAATAATCAATATATACAAAGAATACCTATATGTTTGTAGTTTATATCCTATTCAAAAAATATTCAACCAATTTCAATAAAAATGGCAATTTGTTCTTAAAGATATTAGAAAAGTTAAGAAAGTGGTTTAAACCGTGTTCGAAAATATATCAAGAGCTACTCATACAGTCATCATACCTATGTAGAATTCGCAGCATGTAGATTTCTCATTTCCATCAAATTACTTCAAATTAACGAGGTACACCGACAGCGATTTTCCATTGAAATAAAGATGCAAGTATACAACTATATACTATATAAAATAACATATATACTATATACTATATACTATATAGTATATATACTTTTTTTCATGGACGAAGTCGGATTATGGAGCATAGTAATTACTATGTAGTAAAGAAAAAATTTTGTAGTAAATTAAAATTTACCCCATAATAAGTTATTATTGTAGACAAAGTCAATGAAACTAATGTGTGAATTTGAACTTCAAATTTCTAAG